>JAQGAB010000471.1:0-26920 GCA_034696565.1 Isotomurus graminis | reverse complement strand
GATAGATAGTTTTTAATTTAAACTTCTTCTTTCTTGTAACCAGCATAAGATTGGCTTTCTGATCGAGCCCCAGCTCTGAATCTTTGCTCCATCGTTCAGATGTTTTAATGAGACTTTGTATTCTCTCAGTTACTATCGATAGGTCAATGCCTGTCTCATAGAAACCCAGGTCGTCTGCAAATCCAGACTTGTAAGCACTGGGATGCTTTTTCATAATGATTATCAGTAATTCATCGATAAACAGGTTCCATAGAAGAGGTGATAGAACGCCGCCTTGAGGGCAGCCTCTTTCCACATTAATGCAAGCTGTTTTGCCATTTAAACTTGATGTTACCATCCTATTTTCTAACATATTAGATATCCATCGGGAAGACATTCTGTCTATCCCGTTTTTAGCTAAAGCTTTTTTAATCAAACTAAATTTTGTGTTATTAAAGGCTCCTTCAACATCAAGTGTCAAAAAGATTCCAAACTCGTTCTGTCGAAGAGTCTTTTCCATCCTCGTTACAAGATGGTGCAAGGCAGCGTCAGTTGATGTACCTGTCATGTAGGCAAATTGACCATTAGATTTTAAGTTTGCGATGAGTTCTGGCGTCCTAATATGCCAATCGACTAGACGTTCCAACATCTTGAGTAGAGAGGTCATTAATGATATTGGACGCCACGAGCCTGTTTTCTCGTAACTATGTTTGCCCGGTTTTGGCAAAAATATAATTTTAGCAGTTCCTATAGTGTATGGTGGTTTATACATTATAGAAACACCAGCTCAATATCACAATCATCACCGAGCCTCTTGCACTTCGACTTCTACCCACTTAACTAACCGCACTGAGGTGAAAGTGTAGACGGTATATATAGTGAAGTGAAGTTTAAACTTTTAGAAAACAAGCCACCAACCTGACCTAAAATTAGGATTTGAAGTTTTTCGATTCTATTCTCATCGAAACCTGTCTCCTCGTTTTATGTGCACACAAATATATATAAAAAAAATTCTGGGCAGAGAATTTAGAGTTCGATATCATATGACATTTCCATTTTCTGAAAACCCACGCAGAGAAAGCCTAAGAAGATTCTCACTGAGAGGAAAAAGTGCAAAATACTTTCTCCATCAAACTTTTCTCACCGACTACGACACGACGCTAACTCCAATGAGACCGTCTTAAGCATTTCTGCGTTCTCACCACAAAACCCACCCTACATTTCTCTTCTAGTAACTTTAGCTCACACTAACTCCGTTCTACCTGTATCAACAGGGTTAAGTTGATTCTGACTAAACTCTCGTCTGTTTTTGTCATTTTTCTGAGGGTCACTGCTAAGCATTTCAACTTTTTACATCCCGTTTCAGTGACTATCTACTCTTGACTTTCTTCTTCACCTCCTTAAAAACCTGTCAGTATCATGAAACGTGTTTGATACCTAGTAGGCATTGTTTCATCTAACAATAAGTGTGAAGCTTTGCCTAGTTAGTTAACTTACATTTAGTTAACCCTTCAAGGGCCGAGACTAATTCAAACACTGCATACATCCAAGAGCAAGACAATGAATAATAAAAATGGGAATAATTGACAGTCTTATGAACTCTTTTGAATACCACTTCTTTTGTTTTCTTGGCCTTTCTCCTCATAAAATGTTGATCAGTCCAAAGTTCCATTCATTTCAAAAAGTAATTGAGTTGTTTTGTTGTATCGTGGAGAAGTTTTAGTTTGACAGTCATTCCATACTTCCATTGATTCTGATTTAGCCTTCACGTTTTAAATGCACAGATACTTGATAGTCTTACATCGCACAGGGAAACTATTCTTTACTATTTCAAGGAGATGTTGTCTCTCTTGAGGGTTCTGTGTTTGAAAGAAGAATTATACTTCAAACCGGAATGCAGGCAGGTGGATATTTTTGCATTACTGCGTGCCACTATACCATTGAGTAGTGCTAGTGAGGACACAGACATGTTAAATACTATGACTGCAACGGTTTGAAAACATCTTGAGTCTTGAGGTACAACTTTGTAGGAGATGGAGGAATGTGTGTAGCATGGATTTATACATTTCGCAAGATCAGCGCGTTTCGAATGATCCAGTGGCTGTTTGAGCACTTTTACTTCCTCAAGTAATCAATCCAAGTCTCTCAGTCCAAGTTTTATTCCCTAGGAGAGTTTGGTTTCGTCTTCACAAAACTCCGCTTGGTCGGTTTCTTTTTCACTTGTTCCTTTCCTTTCTTCCAATACTTATTTAAGTGTGACTGGGGTCTATATAGTCCAGAGGACAGGTCACGTGGGCTGTAATAGAAGTGCAGCTGCCAAAGAAAACATTTTCTCAACCAAAGTGTTTTGTAACGCTTTCATTTTCAATCACGACTTTCTACTTATGACTTGATTGACCCATATTTGTGTGTTAATATTCCTAGGAATTCTCGATTACATATATTTCGTGTTGTCTTTCTTTGTTACGTCCTGCTGAGCTGTGGACGCTGGGGGTGTATCGTCCAAACAGCAACACTTCGCACAGACAAGAAAGTGAATCTTTAGTGGCAGCCTCTGTTTGGCATATAAGCATTACTTCACTGCGCACGTTTCCTCATACATTTATGTGAGCTGCTTATGGGTTGTTGAGTACAGCAACAGCAGTACAATCATCTATCAACCTTTCACCTGTTTCCGTTTACAAAATTCGTATCACTACTTGCTACCACAGATTTTTTGGACCTGAAGAGATCGATCATTCACAGGCTTTGAAAATAACCCGTCTGCGTAGTGGGATAACGGAAGTATCCCGGACTGTATTGACACTAATCGTGCGATTCACTTCCCTGTCAGCTCGACTTGACTAGTAGTTTTATAGAAACGGCAAAACCTCACCCAGAAGTTTCAGAGATATAAAGACGGATTTGCAGAGAACAAGCTCCCTGCTCAGGATTTAATGAGCCATCAGTAAAATGTTATTGGAAATGACAACCGAAAATGAATTACAAATTCATGGTTGTCAGCACCACTTATAATCACATGAACACTGCTAAGTTATTTATTTTTCGAGGTTCAAAAAGCCTGTCGTATTTAATTTACATGATGAAGGAATAAAATTCTTGTCTATCCAAGACAATTAGGGCACCTATTTTAGCTATAAAACTAACCAAGCTGGTTCACGCATGTATGCGTATACTTAACATTATGTTCATATTCATAGCTGTGAGTGCATGTATTAGCGATTGAAATAAAACCCGAGGGGTGAGCAACAAGAACTATTCTATATAGTTTATTAGAAAACTAGATTGTGGAAAGGATTTCCGAGACCTGACCTAATTGAAAACGCGAGATTCGCCGAAATGAAGAATGAAATGAACGATAATATATTTGAGGTCCATCATGTTTCACGTTCAATTTAGTTCTTACAACGAGTTTTGTTCTAGAGTTCTTAAATTTGTCATATACAAATACAATACAGCGCTGGTTGAGTCCCGTCACATTCAATTCAACTCTCGAGGTGGGCTGATTCCAAAATGTAAAATGTAGGGGGTCGGGGAAGAGAATTTTCAATCAAGTGTATTCTTGGTAAGGCTTCAAGCAAATGTATGGTGACCTGCACATATTTATCAAGGGAAGCAGAAACTGCATTCGACGAACTACGATGAAGTTGGTGCTTGACAGTATTTCAGCGGTAAGTGTATTCTGATAAAAACGATAGAAAGGAAGGAGCACACTTGAAACAAGCTAGTGAAGCTAGACTCGTCAATACAAATCAGATTCTGGTGTTTCCGAGTGCTCACCCACTCCATTGTCATTCGACCTCTGTAGCATAGCTGCTTGAGTTTGAATACTACGAATTCTCAGTGATTTACTTCGGGCGCCTGTGATTTGACAATGTATCTGTGGAGGAATAAAAACTTCATTGCATGTGGGTTTTATTGTTATCACCTGAAAAATTGCATACACAGTTAAATCAGACTGAACTGAAGTCAGTACGGATGGAATGGAAGAGAATAGGGTTATGGCATGGAACCAGGAAAACGAAATAATAGCACTAGCCCGTAAATCCAGAAGAGAGGTAGTTTGCGTTAAGACTCAAAGGAAATAGAGAGTTGAGTGTCGGATCTCTAAGGCTGAGGGCGTTGGAAAGATCGATAATCCACACGAAAGGGTTCTCCTTGTAATAAATCACACAACGGAACATGGAAGAATTGGTAAGTGAAAAAGGAGTCTGAAGTAGGATTTACCAAATATATTACATAACTTTAACCCACTGCTATATACTTTTTATGGCCCTTACTATATGCGTTTTTGTTGTGGGTATTATGCACGAATGTAATAGAGATAGTCTGTGGGCAGAATAGAAAATTGATTCGTAAACCCAAGCTTAAGGAGTATAGGTGTATATCTCAGGTCAAAATGTTCAGTAGCGGACTCAACAAGTTACTAATCATTTGTTGCACAGGAGTGGTGAAAGCAGTTTCCAAGTTCTAAGAAGAATTTATGCGTTCAATTTGTCGCATAAGTCTTCAGTAGTGGATAAATGTGTTTTATATACTTTCTACAGCTTTGCAAATTCAGTTGACTGAGCGAATACAAATACTCTCGTGCGTACTTTAATAAAGAATGATTTAGAGATTAGAAGCGATCAACACATTTCCATCAGTTTCCTTTGTAAACTGCAAATATCTACTCGTTACTATTGACTGTGATGCTCTTAAAAGAGAGTTAGAGAGTAGATAACAGATAGACAGGAAGATTGTGCTGTCTATCTATCTACGTACACTTGCCCACATAGCTTGATCAAGCGAGTGATTACTGGATTCGCTGTTCCTATTGACACAGCTCTACAGTAAGGAATTTGTAACTAAATCAAATGCTCATTTCACATTTTGAGGCACAGCAGTAGGTACAGAAGGCTACAGAGTCCTGTTGTACAAATATAGAGTGTTGCGGTAAAGCTGACGTTGAGAGTTTCCAAGAGAATTTGGAGAAACTAACTACTGTTTGCATCAGACGTAGACGAATCAGTCGGAGACAGATTCTCTTCAGCATCATTTGATGTACACATCAACAGCTCTGGATGGATTAAAACTAAGCTGATACTGCGTTTAGTATTGAAATCTTATTCAATTTAATTAGATCTCATAATGTAATGCGTCGTTTTGTTAATAAGTCACAAGGATGGAGCTTCATGAATGGCATCTGACAGTTCATCAGTTTGTACAAGGCAGAGTTGCAGCAATAATTCGAATGAAAAAACAAAAAAAAACATATTTGAAGTCTGCTGTGAACCCACTCAGTGTTCTGTGGTGCTATTAACTAAAAGATAACACACGAAGAGTCTGGCGGAACAGCTCTGGGAGCCATTACGCTTCTCTCTGTTCATCAGTGTTTACTTAGATGTGATTAAAACGACGAAAAAAAGCAATTGATTCTTGCGTGAACCCACCTCTCATCTCCTCATCGTGTTAGGATAGGAAGCGTGCTTTTTCATTTGGGAAATAAAGCAGCACGCCAGAAGAAAGTTGATGTGAAAGGGCTCGGTTCTTGTCATGCGGTTTACTTTATCAGTCTCCAGAGACTACCGAAATATTGAGCACCATTATTTGTTCCATTTCTTGCTGTATAGATAAAGGGTAGTCTTCATGACGGTAAGAAGTAGAAGCAAGTGGTCATCAGTGGAACATCACACAAGAGATGGAATTCCCCGTATTTTTACAAGATAAGCCAGATCTTGAAGGAAATGGGAAAGCTGATGCATTGAAGAGCTAATATATATAGCCCCAAAAGCTCTTCAGCTGCATCCTCTATTGCCATTGATGATAAAATCAGCAGAGCAAACAACAGATGTAGAGTTTCTCGTCGTCAGTTAACGTGCCCATCCAATAGAATTCTTTTCTTTTCCTCTTACTTCGCTTTCCCTCCGTCAGTACTTACGACATAGCCATTATATTACAGTTTCAAATGGCTGAGACTGCGAGATTGCCCGAATGTTTTTCACCAACACACACACACACACTCTAGTGCTCTAATATAATCTGAACTGAGAAACCTGCAGAGTACTTATTGTACGTGGCTTCTCTTGATATGATAAAACCATAAGAGTTATTTAAATTAATAAAAAGAGTATGCAATTTTTGTGAACAGTCGAATTCAAAAATTCTTTTAGTTGGAACTTGATTCGTAAGCATGGCTGAAACCTCGTGATGGAGGAAAGTTATTATTGCATTCAACCATGGGATGAAGGAAAACTAAAAGTGAGTTCAGTTGATTAGAGATTGAACCTTTCGTATTCTTATTAAATGAAAAAGTTAAGTGTAGTTACGGTTAACAGATTCGCTTGCTTCATCTTTACTTTTCAATTAACAGATTGCGGTTTCATGGGATTATGATTACAAATTCTTTTTCAACTGAATTTCTTGCTAATATAAAGAAAAATCAACTTTTGATCTGAACTTTTTCACGGTTTCGGAATGAACGAAGAGAATTGACGGATACAAAGTCATACTAGAGCTCTGTACTATTACCCAAATGATGATGGAACTTAGTGTGTAAATTGCTAACTTCAGAATTCCACCCGAATTCTCAGCAAATAACATTTTTGAAATGTTTTGAAGTTTAGTTTAGTCACTTGTAAAAACACACTGTATTGAATGAATGTCTTGAAATACTTTGCTTTTAAAGCAGAGCATGTATTCTGTATTCTTGGTATGATGCATGATAGTCAATAATTTATATGCAATTTTGAACATTCTACAGGTGTATCAAGATTGGTGAGAAAATGTAACATAAGAAATACTCAGGACAGGACCTCAAAAATTAGACTTGGCCTACGCCATTTGACAGGATTTTTCGAAAGAATTTAGTAATTCGTAAAACCTTCCGATAATATTGAGTCATTCAAGAAATCACCTGCACATTTTACCACAAAATGCCTAGTTGTCATCAGATTTGAAGCTAAGAAGTAAAAAAAAACTGTGTCAATGTTAAGTCATAGCATCACGCTTAAGTGATATTGCTCACTTTTGCTTTCTTGTGTAAGAAAGTCGCCCATCCAGGTTTCCTCTTTGACTAATGGAATGGAACATAAAAATGCTGTCTCATCCAGATTCCAGATTTTCATACATGTTTTTCCTTCTATTCCACTTGCGTAACTCTTTCTGTAATACTGATGATGGGGTAAGACTGTGATGGCTCTCATAATAAACCTAAGCTTTGTTCGCATTTTTCAAGCAATGAATAAAGGAAAAAGAACAACGTTGCTGACTACACTTTCATGAAATTCTAAGACATCGCGTTATGTCACACCAACACCAACTCATTTCCATAATACAACTCTTTCTTTAGCATAAACATACACTTACGGGCGGATTATGTTTTGCCGTCTGTGCAAAATGATTCTTGTACTTACGTTGATTGTCCTCTCTTATTCTTTCCCCAATGACTTCATCAGCTTTTACTGTTCACAATTGGATTTTGTTTCATGTCATTTCGTTTCAATTTCGCATCTTTCATGCCCCAGTAATTTTTGATATATCCATCATGATCAGAGCATAGCAAACAATATTTATGGTATACACATTTTTAAACCGCTAAAACCCCAATTATTAACATCACGCCAGTTTCCCTTGCATTTGGAGATGGACAATACATGTCACTGTCGATTTTCTGTTTACAACACACTCATCTTTACAGGCTCAATAGTAGATACCGTGGCACATTCTAAAATGTATACAAAGAACGCAAATGTATCAACGCAAACTCGAATTGGGTGTTTCCCTCTACAGGGCAGGCCGCATTTTAATTATTGTTAACACTGCAGTTGCTAAATCTTTCTTTTTAACCTATGGTTGGCTCGTTTCATATTCCTTACAGTGCAATGTAGAGAGATGTTGCCAAATATTTAAATTTTAACCAGTCCAATCCAGTGCATGATTGATAGATAGATGCATATTGAGTAGGCAAATAATTTCAATGCGTTTTGATGTATTAAAATATAATTTACATTTTGGAACGTTAAATATTTACTAAAAGACAATTACAATTTATTTACAGCATTTACAGTGAGTCATCTGATCATGAGGGATTATGGGGTAATTTTATTGTTATACGGCATCTACATCGATTAGTACAGTATTGTAGGTTAACAGGATGAGCTTCACACACCCCATTCTAATTTAATTTATCATGTACCTCAACATCACCGAACAATTTTTTATTCTTGTTATCTTGTTTTAGTTAAAAGGTTCTTGGGGGATTTTTTAGTACTATGTGCTTTTGTTCAAGACCCTGTTTGCTCAGGTGTTCATGCTACTTAAAAGCCAAAAACCTATTTTGGTGGATAAATATGCAATCTTGCACTGATCCCAGGATTTACATCCAAGTTAAAGCACCGCATTATGCTGTCACATTCCTAAAAATGAATGACGTGTTGAAGCAGAGAATCCCAGGATCAACTAGAGAAAATAGGAAATGGCTAAAACCCTTTGCCTCACCATCTCTTTATGCAATGGACGTATTCTACTTCAATCTTTCATATACACATGTGAACTATGGACTCTCTTTTTTGTGTCTTTATTCAACCATTCTACTTCTTAATACTTTCTAGGATAGCTTACTATGCCATTACAGGTCTTTCCCCATCAAGAAACTTTCCAGCAGTCTGAAACCTAATCTTCAAGAAGGTCATTCAGCCGCAGGATTCAGGTCGTGTTTCATTACTCACAGAACCTCCCCATGTCACATAAATACTAATAAATCTGCCGTAAAAATATTAACTTCTGACGTTATGTAGCGAATCCTGTTGTTCATTTGCTTTTTCGTTTACTCAAGTACGTTTTCAAATATTTGTTCCACTTATTGGGCAACTAAGAACAGTCAGAGAAGACAATGCAAATATGAAACACATCTCATCAAGTAAAGTAATGGAAAATTGAAATCAATACAAAGAAGAAAGATCAGCAGCCATTTCCTTCCTGGAAACTTTGATACAACTGGAGCCATCAGGGAAATGAACGTGTAGAAATCGAACTCAATAAAGTAGGTGGAAGCCTTAGTACTATTAGCACCATTCGTCTGATGTCGAAGCAGTCACTGTTTACTGTTGCTCTATCTTGGAATAAACTTTGAATTTGGGACAGGAAGAAAGGAAATAGTGATGCCTGCGTACTGAAATGTGAATACAACTTTGTTTAGAAGAGCTTGCTGAGTCTTGCTCAAGTAATGAACTGTGGGACATGAGAAAGCAAAAGTGAAAGAAGGAAAGTTCACTCGAAGGAGGGTGTGCACACACACACAAACAGCGTACATAGAGACATGGAGGGTTGAATGGTTTGGCTGAAGGAGTAAAATAATCTGCCGAGTCGTAGTTGTATGAGTTTCTGGGAAAACTTTCCAATATTCTTGATCTCATTGAATCCATACGATGTCTCGAAACACATGTCTATACACTCTACTCCCAAATAAGTTAGCACAACAGGAGAAGATAGATAAGTAGAACACTACGGTCGTAGAAGGCTCTCTGATTGTGAGTAGCAGTGTTAAACTCTACATAACTAATGCAAAGGAACGGATCTCCACTATAAGTCTTACTTTAACACAATGTTTTAGAGCTGTGAGGCATCGCTCGTTCGTGTGAATCCAAGGAGTAGCTTAGAAAAAGCATGCAAGCACCACATACAAGGACTATAGGTTTTTCCCTCTTTTATTCTGTGGCAAGCGCGTTTCCCCTCATTTCCATCTATTTGGATTTCTCTCTCAGACAATGTTTTCTCTTCTAGAATTATTTGTTTATTCATCCTGAAGCTGTAGGCCAGGATCTGAAGTCCTGTTGTAATGTATCTAATCTGCTTCCTTTGAACTCATCTTCACATATCATCATGTTACACTTAACTAGCTCAACCGAACAGTACAAAGCACACATTCACTTTCTCTCGACTTCATTGGCCATCCTCATTGCAACGAGATTCGGCTTTCTTTCAATATGGCAGAAGACCCCAACACACTTTAACTAGTTTCAACTGTACCTTCTGCTCACTCTTTGCAAGATTTCGCTTCACACGCAGTGGCCGGGAAATTGAGATAAAGAAGCCAACGGTTTGTTTTCAACGTGGGTTGCTTTTGTTGAGGAATTCATTCAGCATCGACTTTTGAAAATTAAAGTTACGGTTACTTTAACCAATAAACAATAAACAAGGTTAAGCTAATTTTTGCGTTGCGTTGGGTTTTTCTTGCGAGAAATGTCTTTTCTGTTCAGATGTTGGTCGAAAGTAGATTATTAAAGGTAGAAATACGAATGTAAAATTTAATGAGAAGTATCATGGTTTCTATCACGAACTGTAAGTTATTGGTAAGTTTCAACAAACAATTTAAATACTAATTAACACGATCACACAAGTATACAAGATTAAGCTAAGAATTCGACAGAATCTCGCGTGAGAGACACAGAAGAAAGTTGAGATAGTTGAGCAGGAAGGTTGGGACGTAAGGAAAGCACCTCATTTATCACGTACTCCCAACTTGTAGACATCATTTGTGGAGAATCAAGTGCTTGACGTGAATAAATGATGAAGGCAAACACAAGTGTTACTCTCAAATACAGCGTAATGAATGAGTTCTGAAAGTTATTTGTTGAGCGATTATCTATCTCATCAGTTCCAACTTGTTTCACGCTCCAGTATGCTTGACTTTTCAAGACTATATTCCCACAAAAATGACAAGATAAAATTGCCTACATATTTTATACCGTTGTATGTGGTAACTAGTTAAATGATTATACTGCGGGACGATGTATTGAATTAAACATTTCTCGTTGGATTATTTCAGTTTAAAATTCGATTAATTATTGTCTTCACTGCCCTTACTCATCATATCTTCATAACGTATTGATTAACCAATATCAACATCAACACATGATACTGACAAAATTTTTCTCTCTGAAGCTCACAGCGTTAAGCATTTGCTCAAATCTGTGACTGGGTTTTCGTAGCTTCGAATCACAGCAACTTAATTGCATGGAAATGAGATGTATGCAATATATAGTTTTCTAAATATCTGTTTTCCAGAGGTATTTATTTATTTGTGTACGGAGTACCCTTAATCAATGCAAATTACGTCCCAGATTGAAGTCAAGTGTATAATTATTATTATTACTTTCAAAATAAATAAGAATAAATTAGTTTGAGATTTGGTCGAAATTACTAATTCCCAAATCCGCCATCACTTGTTTATGTCATAAACAGTGGTGGCGGCTTGCTTGTATATGATTGAATTACTTATTTCATTTTGTATGAACTACTACACTTAAGATCATCACATATCCAGTCACCGCGGTGTTGTTACAGTGTCACTTATCAATGGGAATGTTTATGATTTAAATACACATACGTCAATCCTTTTGAACATATTGTAACTCTAGATTGCTCTAAAAAGTCTTGTTAGGTTTGGAGTTGAAAAGAACTAGATTGGTGCAAACTTTTGAACTCTTTGTCAGTTCCTTGTTTGTCAAAAAATCATGTTGCGTGAAGTTTCAACCGAAAAAGAAATACTTATCAACGTTGAGTGAATACGAGAATACTATGGCTTTATTCTTTAATTTGTATTTATAATAGGATGTATAAAACATCAGCTCCGGCTCTCTGATGTTATCATAGGGTTGAAACACTTTTGGCCGTGGATTAGAATTAACCATATCACATTGTTTTGAACGTTTACGCTTCAGGATCTGATGCTTTTTCCATGTAACTCAACATTGACTTTCCCTTGCCTGTGAGACTGAAAACAGCTTAGGTAAAGTAAAAAGATTCAGCAAGGGAAAGCAACACATCAGTTAAGTGAAAGTAAATGAAACATTATATTGGAAAGATGAATAGAGCCTTATGGGAATTCACGAGCCAGTACGATGAATAGTTGAATGATGGAAAGCATTCTTCTGGATCCCTGATTCTTTCTACATAAACCATATGGACCTTCGTGCTTTCACTCCCTTGTTTTCACATTACTTTGTATTAAATGGTTGTTACTTTCAAGTATTTGAGCGTTGAAGTACCTTCATGCAGGAATACGTCTATAATACTTCCAAAGAAGGCTTACAGATACAGAACCCCAGGAAAATATTAGGTCTGACACTGTTAAATTATTAAAGGGAGAATAATGGTCTTATCTTGACGAGAACTGTACCCGGAATAAAACCCAAAATGCATATTACAGCAGCATTTAATTTCTTAGTATGAGATAATATGAAAAGATGATGTCATGTAAAAATGTGTTAGTCGATGAAAGAGAGGACACGTAACTACCACTCGACTCGGATAAAATCTTGTAAGAAATATACAATAAGACTGTATTATACAGAAAGTGTCAACTCCGTGTAAACGAGGCTATTACGAGATAAACGATACAACACGACACAAAATTCCCTTCAGCACGTTCTAAAGCCACAAACTTCTTCGGTCATGAGTTTCTTTAAGTAGAAAAGTTTGATGGAAAGCTTGACTCATCTCTTTCACAATCTGACTACATTACTCTTATACTCTGCCTCTCCTGGTGACTTCGAAAGAGTGTAACTAGAACTCCATGAACAGAATTTTAGTCCACATTCATGTACTATGATTCTGAGACTTGAGGTTATGTTCTTGTATTCCTTGTAGTTCCAAAATCGTTGTCTCTGGTTCAGATGAAAATGGTGGAATCTCCCGCAACGCCCCATAGTGCTTTCTGGTGTATGTTTTCATTTCGGAATAGTTTGTTTAACTGGCTAAGAGAATTGTAATCAGAAGATAATAATACCAATACAGCTTTAATGTAAATTAATAATGATGCCTCGAACCTCAGCCATCACATAATTGAGTTCAAGTTACATGATTTGGGCTGAAAGTGATAATGATATCACTTAGGGAGGCGGAGGTGGTGTTAATGAAAGAGGAGATACGATTGATGCAGGAAATACGATTCTAATTGGGTATTTCATGTGGGAACTTTGTTGTGATTGATGTAGGTGTGGAAGGGGGACCAAACGAGAAAAGGCTCCTGGATGACCTCTTATCTCCGTACAATATTTTGGAGAGACCAGTGGCTTCCGAGAATGAAACTCTACAAGTCAGCTTTGGCCTTACACTCATGCAAATAATTGATGTGGTAAGTATCCCTTAACTCTTCACATTACTTTCACTGTTTCGCTCAAACCTAAACTCCTAGTAAGAACACCTCATTTGTTAGTATTCATCGGCTATGACCCCACAGCAGTCTATATACTATATCTTTGGATTCCTTTGAAAATGATTTTTGTCATAGGATAAGTGGATTTTAGGTGGACAGGAGAAATATGTAGTGTAATGAGACCCAGCCTTATAACGCTCCTTTTATTTCTTACAGAAATGAATTCAATATAACAGTCCATTACTTGTTACATAATCAGGAACTTATAGTAAAGTGGCGCAAGAAACCTGAAGTCAGGAACCATTAAGTGGTAGTTCACAAGGGGGAAGTAAAGATACAGGTAGCAGTACGTGGTTAGCATGTTAAGTACTTTCTCCAATTACAAAGCATCAGGGAACCTCTTAATTTTGAAATACGCATCTGCTTTGTACTTAGAAAAGCACTTTCTTCAAGAGGATGAATGTATGCGAAAGGTTTCTTTGAGAAGGCGTATATTATTCAAGTGGAAGAAACTCTTGACTGCAAAACTAATAAGATAGTCATAATTACTCTCCCCATTAGGAATAATTATTATAGCCGTAGAATATACAGTGTATACTCAAGGATTATGGTTAGATTGAGCAGAAATGAATTCCTTTCCCTTTTTCCCTTTTCACTGAATCTTTCACCAAGATATTTGATGAATCATCTTCAATTGTTTACTCACTAAAGAGAACAGATGTTGTCTAACCCCTTCGCATACTTATTAGGATATTACATATACCGATTCAAGAATTTTTAGATTCCCTTTCTATCCATTTTGTGACCTTTCTTCAAAATTTGCATACTAACTTCTATTACGAGATCCATATTGAGCTTTAGAGATCTTATTTCATGCTCTTTCATCTACCGTAAGTCCTGTTGCACGAGTAAAGCCGGAGGAACCTACTTTCTCCGTGTGGTATTTGATTTTCTGTGTAGATATTACTACACTACTCTCTTACTGACTGAATTTGAATCAAAATCTGACTTCCTTGTATACAAACTCGATTCATCTTCCCAGGCCTGAGGAGTAATTTAATTTAGGACAAATGACCTCCTTTCGAACTTCTTACTTATTACATTGTGGATAACGAATGAGTTCTCTAAATCCCTTCCAAGTAAAGAACGACTTTCATTTCATCATTACAGTGTTGGAGCCTTAGGTTATTGTAGGTCATTAAAGTCTCGGCCAATCAGAACTTGAGATTTAACTGCTTCAGTAGACTTGTAATGGGGATCAGTGTTTATAGAAGTTGTACAATTTAATCCTGCTGACAGAAACGTTCAGTACTCTGTATGCCTCCAAGGATAAAATGTATATATTAGTGAATTGATATGACAGTCTGTAATGCCTAATTTTGTCTCTGTCTATTTCAGGATGAAAAAGATCAGGTGCTCACAACTAATGTATGGCTCAATGTGGTAAGACTCCCAATAAGCAAACTAATATTCCTTTTAATTTGTTTCACTCTCTATAAGTAACATTTTTTATCTACAGGAGTGGACAGATTACAATTTAAAGTGGAATGTATCTCAGTACGGTGGAGTAGATAATATTAGAATTCATCCGACTAAACTATGGAAGCCAGACGTCCTTATGTATAATAGGTAACGTGACTTTTTCTATTTAAACTACCAGTTTTGTACAAGTATTCATTTTGAGACCAAAACATGTTTATTTGATTTGGATGTGTCTATTCAATCTCTATCGGGGAAAATATTGCTCCTTACTGCGTGTACTGGAGATAAATTTTGTTGAGCATATAATTTATCTCAAGGAGAATCGACCAACTTTCCTTAACAAATTTATTTCTTTGAATTAAAAATCAAATGGCATCTTATGCCGCCGCGAAACGAAAGTTTATTCTGATTTCACAATGCATGCTGTGTTAAAAGGACAGTAACCTTAATTGTTGGGGTAAAACATGCTGGGGATCTATTCGTTAAAGACTAAACACCCTCAGGTTGGTGAAACTTAATGAACGAGGAGTAATATAATTTAAGTAAGTACAGACGCGCTATTCGTTAAGTTTTTAGATACAAGCAAATGAAATATTCAAGACATTGGCTATTTCGTATGCAAAGACGTGACAGGTTTCAATGATGATAGTGGAATGAAAAATCTGACTCTAAGATAGATGAAATGTAGGCGCAAGACATGGTGGCCAAATAAATTGATTTAAGCAAGTCAGCCTCTGACCCCATAATGGATGATAGTGAAGTCCACATACCTACGCTTCGAATAGGAACCCTATTTGTCAATCAGATTCTAAAATATTCATGAGATGCCTTCCTCAGCCCCAACCAATCGTTTGCGTCCGCCTAAACTTGGCGACTGGGAGAAGTTTAGGGTTGTATGGATCTGAAAGAGGCATCAGACCAGGGAGAAGTGTATTGCTTAGAAAGTGAAAGTGCATTTTCCTTTCTTTTACTTATTCCTCTACCTCAGATCCGGACGCATTTGAATATTCTTGAGACTTTGAGAGTTGAAACGAGAATGGAAGTTCGATGTACGAGCACGACGCATGCAAAATTTAAGGAGGGTAAATGGGAAGTGCTTGAAAAGAATGATAAGAAGTTATCCAGAACAGCTTTGAGTAAGCTTACATTTCGTAGTTTTGCCTTTAGGGAAAGCCAAAATTTTAACAAGGATGAAAGTCCAATTATCCCTTACATGACGTGGGAGAGACAGCTTGATACATTCATTCATCATCGTCATCAATCAACCCTTACTTTTTATATTATAATAATGGAAAACTCCCAACTAGGATGTGAATTCAATAAGAATAAAGAATATCTACTTCCATCCTATCCACAGCGTTCTGACAGCAACATCTCGGGACAATAGACTCCCGAGGACAAAATGAACTCCAAGTCGGATTTAGTTATACACATTAATTTGTCATGCAAACTTTTTAATGGAAGGCATCAAGCCAAGTTCATGACATATTTGAACAGCGGATCTTCCCAAACTTACAGAATGTTTAATCATTTTACCAGCCACAACCTAGAGGATAACTTTTCTATCAAATCCGTATTCTTGAATGTAATGTATGTAAATTCCACCAAGGCGACTTAGCACGTACCATATTGTTCCGTTTGTTCCTATTTCCCACTGTTCTAGTAGACCATAGGTTTGATATGCACTTATTTAGCCTCTTCCCAACTTGGCATGTTTCCTCCAACAAAACTGAAGGGGCTTTCATGTCCGCTTCTCACGTTTGTATGAGGTCAATTCGAGGCAACCTCATGTTTAAGCCTGACGTGATACTTCTCAGGGTCTAGTATTTCATATGTAAGCCTTTTATTTTTGACTGACACACATGTTAATTGAACATGATATTTCAGTGCCGATGAAGGATTCGATGGAACGTTTGCGACAAATATCGTAGTGAGAAACAATGGTAGCTGTCTATACGTACCGCCTGGTATTTTTAAAAGTACGTGTAAAATTGATATTACTTGGTTTCCATTTGATGATCAACGGTGTGAGATGAAATTCGGGAGTTGGACTTACGATGGGTTTCAGGTAACATAATGACAACTCTTATTGCTATTATTTTCGCAATGCATTGCATGGAACTACTTGGCTTTCATTAATGGATGATCAAGTAACCTCTTCTTAATGAGTGTAAATCAAGCCTTTTCTTCTCTTCCAGTTGGACCTAAGTATGAAAGATGACGAAGGGGGAGATCTCTCAAGCTTTATTACAAATGGTGAATGGGAGCTTATAGGTAAGGAAATACTACTTTCCCAAGTTTTTCTGTTACATTTAGCCCCAATTAGGGTATTATATCATTTCACTAAGTCTGAAGTACTGGATTTTTCTCGTAAAAGATATGCCAGGAAAAAGAAACGTAATCTACTACTCATGCTGTCCCGAACCCTTTGTGGATGTCACGTATACCATCCATGTCAGACGACGGACCTTGTACTACTTCTTTAATTTGATCGTTCCTTGTGTTCTGATATCATCTATGGCGCTATTGGGGTTCACATTGCCTCCTGATTCGGGAGAAAAATTGACACTAGGTAAGCAAATTTCGGTCTCAGTCTCTCAGTTGAGTTCATGACCGTACATTATTATCTACGTAATTATTACATTTACTATCAAGTTAATGAGATGGTCCGAATTATGGTTAGTTATTCTCCATTTATCTTGCCCATAACAATCATGAACCTATACAATATACAATAGGTACGAATTCCTTTACTATTATTAGCTTATCTGTTCCAGTATTCTGAATTTTATGTGTACATCGAAATACCACCAAATGAAATGGGTTCTCTGGCCAGCTATAAATAATTTAGAACGGCTATAAACAATCTTATGATCTACTGTGAGGGACAAATCCCACTAAATTTTGTAGGGCTATGAGAAATCTCTCTCTGAATCCAAATCTACCAATGTGTACCAAGGGATACATAAAATACAACAATTTGCTCTTATAGACTTTGCCGCATCAGTAAAGTCTAATAATAACAAGAAGTCATTTCACTTGTTTTCCTGTAGGTTTACTAAATTTTAGGATAGTTTGTTCATAAGAAATGATTTGGTGTGACGTGATATGTGGCTTTAAAATTATTTCAGAATCTCTGTTCAGGTACTTAAACATTGATTTTCCCCGTAAAAATTCTAGGAGTAACGATATTGCTCTCTCTAACCGTCTTTCTCAACATAGTCGCGGAAAAAATGCCTTCAACATCTGATGCTGTGCCATTAATCGGTAACGTTGAAATCTTCGTGTCATGAACACAACTTTTTTAGTTGAGAATGCAACATAGTTGGTCTGGACTCATCTTGAATCTTGACCTCCACCAAGAAGAGAATGTGAAAAAGAGTACCAATAATTATGAATATGATTGACCCTTAACCCCGAAAATCCCTTGCGTGGCAATCAAAGCAAAAGAATGACTGTGGTGTTCCCCTTCATTCACCAGAATACTGAAACAGCCGAATCATATCTAATTCCAGACTTTACTGTCAAACTGTCATATAATGTCTATCACTATCTCGTTACACATGTTCACAAGCGAATGCAGTATGGCCTATACTTCACAGATTGCTCATCCCTAATGTTGAGGCACTGACATTTTCTATGTATCATCGTGCTCTCTAGAGACCCACAATTCCCCATTGTTGTCGATATCTCAATTGAATCGCTGATGCAATAGAAAAATTGCCAGACTACTAACTTCGTAACTGGTTATGTTCCATGACACTTTTGTTTCCTTCTCTGAAGCATTCTGAGGGATTACTTTTGTTCATGTCCCAGTAAATTCTTCCGGCACTTTCCCTTCTCACATAATATGGAAACGATGTTGAATGTACCCACTACCCACTACAAGCACTAATCAGGCTTCTTGGAGCACTCTCATTACCCAGTGTTAATTCTATCTAAATACCAGTTGCTAACGTAAGCCTGTAATTAAAGCGAGATTCACTTTTCAGTTTATTCAATATTTACTAACGAACCATTCAGTCTTGCATCACCTTCCATCATCCCATACATTTGTTCTTCCATGAAACCTTTGGGACAAATCCAACCCATGTATTCAACATCGTTTCGAAATTGAATAAATCATGCAAGATAAAATCATTTCCTACGACTCATGACTTCCTAACGCACCCTCAATATTGACTGATAATATTTTCCATGCGTAACGGTTACTTTATCTACGCTGATAACTAGTCGTTCACCTACCTAAAGAAAAAAAGAATGTCATATTCATTTTTGTTCCCTTTTACTATACAGTTTACAGTTTAGTATATCAAAACAATCGTACAAAATTGAGTTTAAGTTGATGAGATGCTCATGTAATTCTACTTATCATGGATTGTTATTTTTTTCAAGTGATGATGAAATGAAAATATTTATTTAGCTTGAAATCGATTATCACTTCTGGTTATCCAGAATATCTAAAATAGATGTGGAGGAGTTAAAATTATTGAACGAAAGAATAGTATTTCCCTAGAGAAGCTCTAAAAAGTTTTAAAATAGACTTTCTTCAATTATGAAGTTTGTAGACTACGGATTTTTATAAAATAATCTTTTATCGATTATAGACGTTTTCATAAATTTGATGAATGCGAACTTAAACTTCCTTTTCTTGTGTAGCGGTAAACACGCATATGTAGGTGAATTCGAGAGATTACCGGTGTTTAAATGTCTTTTGTATTAACTATAAGGTGAGTTTAGCTCTCAGGCTCTTCAGCTAATCATTAAGCAAAGAAATAGGAAGAAGAATGGGTTTTAAAAATCTCATCAGTGGGTATCGGAAATGGTTTCTAACTCCTTTTACGTCATAAAGATAAATGTTCGTGTATTAAAGAGAGAATGATTTTTTCCATCCAGGCGTAACAATATTGCTGTCTTTAACGGTGTTTCTGAATTTGGTTGCGGAAACACTCCCTCAAGTGTCTGATGCCATTCCATTGTTAGGTATTAAGGCTCTCTTCCTCTTCTTCATCAAATGATGCGTGTATAACTGTTTGTATTTTATTTACTCCTGGTCTTTTTCTCTTTTGAACTGATGAGGTACTTGTGAACATTCAATAGTTAATTACTTTCCAAGAGGGTTGGCTGTTTACTCGAAGATTTACAATTTAGATTTCTAATAATAATTGGATTCTTAATATGTTTTCTGGAATCAATGTAATTATCGTGTTTTTCATAAATATCTCCAATCTCCATTATAACTTTCTTATTTTTTTCAAAGCCTACGTAACTTTTTCTCCTTCTCTTGAACTTAGCAAGTATCTCATTATGCATCAGCTTTTATGTTTTCCTGAGAGTTACAACTTTTGCTCCGGCTTGTGACAAGATAGTTTTGTAAATTCCTTGTACAAATGAACATGTAACTTTCTCTTACTCCCTCTCCAACTCTGTTCTCTCTTTAAACCTTTGGAAGTACCTTCTTCATTCACCATTTTTCAATAGATATTTACAATTTGTAGGACTGAGTGGCTAAGCTGTACGCTAAAACTTTCTGAATCACTCTTTTGTATAAATTGCTCATTATGGTGTTTACAACACGAATAATTGTTGGGTGCAGTCAAGTGTGCTGATTATTCATTTTGTTCACACATTCTCCTTTTACTCCTTTCTAATATTTATCCTTCTTTCAGTGTGGTATGGCTTTCTTCGAGCGTGGTGCTTTTATAAAATCTTAACCCATTCATCCAAGTACACAACTTCATCTCGACATAAGTGTTGTAGTTGCATAATTATAATCCCCCTAAAGTTACATACAGTATTCTGGTTCCCTCGATTGAGTTGCATTTGCATATCAAGAGAAGTATACAAAGTGTCAGAATGCTCATGATTGAAAATTAATTCTTGCAAGAAGACTATGGATCTTTGGATGGTGATGCTGCTGCAGGACATTTAATTAACGTTTTAATTCCCTTCAACCTACCTTCCTACCAAACACTGCCCCCTTCCTCTATGATGATCTATGTCAATATATTTATTTGATCTTTTCCAGGTATTACCATTTTGCTCTCATTAACTGTATTCTCATTATTGGTGGCTGATATCCTCCCAAAAACCTCAGATGCAATACCCCTACTAGGTACTTTCGATCTCACAGTTGTACAGGCAATCGCTCGCATTCTCATTCATAGAAATGACATCGCCAACATTTACATTTTATTTGAAAGTTGTTATATACTAAAGCAGTTTTCACTTTGTAACACCAGCGATGCAAACTATTTTGAGTCATCTAGAATTTTTCATGAAACAGAGAGCTTCAAACAGTATTGTCAAAAAGTGGCCTAACACTACGTGTGCCACGGTAAACTTTAACTCTGTCAAACCAATCGCTATGAAATTAACATTCTTGCTACTAAACAAATAAACATATATGACAATTATGGCAGCATTTCTTGTATATCATTTTATACCATTAGATTCGCTATCACAAAGCTATATGTATAACAAATATATACTTTATCATGCTGTATTATTGCAACCCACAAACTAGAGATTTGATATTAGAGATCACGTTAATTTTACCCAAAAGAAGTGGTGTGGGATTTTTAAGCTGCTTCACCAGAAGCTCTGGGAGAATAATCTCGTATTGGAGAAAGCGTAGTAGGTGATCCTGTGAGATGATGTGTTTCAGCTTTAGTAAGAGACACACCTAATGAATTTGGGATGCTGTTTTATTTCAAGGGAGGATTTTCTTGAAGCAAGCTCTAACAAACTTTAATGTGTCCCAAGTGGGCAATTTGTAACCAAGCCAAAGCCAAAGATTCAATTCTACGTGTTCCTCCTCTCACGTAGCTACTTTCTCCTCCGTCCGTTAATCCTTATCCCCATATATACTTCCTTGCAATAATTTCTAATCTCGTTTATCTACATTTACTTATTACCTTTAGTTAATTCTTCGTGGTTCGTTGTTGTGATTCTCATATTTTATTCTTCCGTTGTGTCAACCATTTCACTGCATTTATATTCTTGGTTGTATCATTGCACATACGTAAATATGTACAGGTACTGAATTACATATATTAGGGTGTTATTTATAAACCTGACTTCTCAACTACATAATATATCATAATGATGTAACAGCATACACCTTTCCTCCACAAGTCTGTTGTGATAAAGGCATACGTTACAGCAATGGGTTCCACGACAATCTACACGGTGGCTGATTTTTCGCCTGTTGAAATTTCAAACAGGATTTCACGAGTTGGAAATGATTTTAATTTTTGGTTTCATTTGATCAGCCTTCGCTTTGACAGTGAGACTGAAGATCTTTTTGTCGAACAAGTCTTGTGCATTTTACGTGTACTCTGAAAAAAAAATGGGTTCGCGTATCGGCTAATTTGAATAGTTTGACTGTTTACAATGCGTGAAACATTTTCCAGAGCACCGTTATTTTGGTGACTGGACGATCCCCACAGTTATTTGTGCTGCAAGGGTCGAGTAAAAACCTGTTTTTGAAACTCCGTTTTGAGTTTCAGTCTACATTTTGTCCTTTTGAGAGACGAAAGGCCAACTCGTGTTGAAATTTTGGTTTTGAATTTTTATATTCTACACAACTTCAATGTTTTTCCTATTTGAATGATCTTGTGCACCAAATTAGTGCGGTGTTTTTGCATCCGGTTTTTTTCTCGTGACTTTTTTATCTTGCTTCGGCTACCTCAACAATTCGACAGAAATTGTGGAATCGTTTTGCCTGACACACATCACTGTTAAATGCCAACCAAGTATAATGAATGAATCTAAAGCTGTCAACTAGTTTAGTTTTGTCGTTTTTGATAGAAAGACCTTCAAACTCTGAAAATCTGGCTGTATAGTTATGGCTTCAAATATTTTTAGTTTAAACATGCAGTGAACTGATTATAGACCCTATAACTTCTAAAAATGAGTTTGCCAGGTCTTTCTTTTAAATGCAGACAAGTAGATGCACAAAACTCTAGTCTAGTGAGCTTGAGTCGTTATTTCTATTTCACATATGAGGAATACGAATACTTTAGTACAACGAACTGTCATCACCTACCACACAATATTAGTACAGCACTCTTCATGAAGGAATGACACTGGAGATTCTATGCTAACAATAAGTAAATGTTGCAAGCAAATACGTCAATTCTTTCTCTGCATTTATGCTTTCTCCGCCCATAGTTGTAGTTTCGCCTTTCTTGTTGACTGAATTTCCCTGCTTTATTATTTTCCACACTTGTTCTCTTGATTCCCTTTAAACATGAGAGTCTTTGAATTCTTGAGTCAATAATTTGATCTGCATAAATGACAAATATAACTTACGAACGACTTCAAACAACAACCTTGTTACTGTTGTATGGGTTGTAGGTGATTTTTTAATTCTTTTCTGAATAATAACCAAATCGTTCTGTTTCTTCATTTAAATATTTTGACATAATTAGAAGCTACATTTGGACGTAACTGAACAACGGTATAGCTTGCTGAGCAATCGATCTTAAAGAGCGACATGAACACTTGCTCCTCACCATGAGAAGATTTCTTTAAAAAATGCTTTCTTTTCCCAAACAACTGAATATTAAATTGTGCAGTTGTCTAACAAAAATGATGAATTACTTTGTCTCACGCTGCGCCGGATCTTCTCATTCCCTTTGTAGTTTACAGTTTGACGAAACTTGATTCACTTATCTTTTGACTTCCTCTTCTTTTTGACATTTTTGGAACTTCCCAGTAACACAAAATTGCCAAGCACATCCTTGACACGTATTATCTTTAAAATGCTACGTACTCTTTGTTGCCATTTGTTGAGCTTCAACTATCTCTGATGACCCTGCTACACTCGCCCCTGTAACTCAGTTACCCTGCTATAACAGTATGTAGAAAATAGAAAGTTTTCTCAAGTAACACCTTATCTTTGCTCCAGTAACGTCAAGCATATATTATTGGCTTTTAAGTCAAACATTCTAGCGATTTCACCTTCCTAGCCTTCCATGCTTTCAAATATTTTTTATATTTATTTATGTTACACCTGTACCTACCTAATACTATTTGTGACCAAAATTTACTATCCCCCAGACTTCGTATGTGACAGAGTAGAGTATTTATTATAATCACTGCACATAACATGCACTAGCATGACAAGCATGCATGAAATAATTCTATCTAGCCTTACCGTGTAGCATTTGTTGAGAAAAATAATTTTTTGCATTTCTGATAAAGCTTTAATAGAGCTTCGAGTTTGGATCCTATGATTAATTTTTCACTTTTATATTTGCATTAATATATTATTGAATCAAACTAATATGAATGATCTGGATTCTCAATTTATCAGGGACTTACTTCAATTGTATCATGTTCATGGTAGCTTCATCAGTGGTTTTGACGGTTGTAGTTCTCAATTACCACCACCGTACGGCCAATATGCACGAAATGCCACCGTGGGTAAGTAAATAATTTATTGTCTTTAAATAATTCAAGTTTGCGTATATTAGGGAACTTAGGGCATCCGACTCAGAGCCTCATAGCTTGTTTCATGTACAGAAAAGTGATAAAACAGTTTCTTAGGTAAGAATTTGAAGTGCATGTCGAAAAGTTAGGAGCAAATTTATTCGGTAAATATCCACCTGCGTCTGTTGTAATACCAAAACCAATGTCTTTCTAACAGCCTCAATAAATAGACTGACACTTTACAAATGAGAGACTTATCTCAGCCGATTTTAATTGAATGTCGGTAGACATGCAACACACAATGTCTAGCCGTAGATTACAACATCCAAGGTTTGCTGTAGACACGGAATCTAATCTTATATGCCACCTAAGCTGCAGGAGGCATCGCTTGCATGAAAATGTGTACTGTAGCAAATTTCCAATTTGTAAAAGACTTAAGATAAAATGAAGAAACCAGCTGCTGGTATTATTTACTTTCTCTTTTAAATGAGCTCGTCTTTCAAGCGTCTTCTCTGCTCTGGTTGTAAGTAGTAAGTACCTGACTCACAGATTGATCTCGAAATGTCGGCTACAGTCAAACCAGCTGGAGACAAAATCTGAACAAGAATGTTTCGCCCAGTAAACTGGTAGATCTCCTCAGATATGTTTCAGACGTACTACAACATATTGCTTGAAAGATGCATTTTCGTTCATTCATTAGTGTTCTATGAATCACTCGCGTTATGGGAAAGTAACCGAATCCAAATGGTATTGAAACTGAACTCGTGCTGGCTCATCTTCTTGCGTTGGTTTACTTAGTTTCAACTGAAGATGGTGGAATTTCTCTTAATAGTTGTAGCCCTGTTCTTCAGAAGTTTTATTTGTGGTATAAACTCAGTCAATTATCGCCGAGTCTGGCCAAAGTAATTGAATTCTACAGGGAGTGTAGAAGAAATAGTTTAGTAGGTTAGTTACTGTTCGAATACTCGAGGCCTCGGATGCAGGTTAAGTGAAAGTATGAAATACCCAGCACTACGACATGGAAAAAGGTGAAGTGGATTACAAACAAAATCAAGCTGTGTGATTTCGATTTCTTTTCAAGTATTTATCCATCTTACTTAGGTTTATAAAACCATTTCAGGTGGTAGTGTTCCACTTGATTGGAAAGCTTATGAAGTAGTTCGAGGAAACAGACTTGCGGGTAGGCAAAGCATAAAATAGAGAAATGCACACCATGGAAGAGGTGGCTTGGTTTCGTCTAGAAACGTGATATGGAAGAGTAAGTGAATAAAATATAGAGATATAATAAAGATTAGATTGAGAGGAGAATTCCCTCCGAAATCTAAACCTCGAAGAACACGATATCAAAAAGAAGGGCACAAAGCACGAAATGTTTGGTGGAAAGACATACATACTTATAACATCCTTGTCTCCTCACGAGAATAAGTCTTAGGAAAGGAGAATTTTGTGGATGGATTTATCTCCACCTCGTTTCTCTCCTGGATAAAAAGATGTGTACATAAGGTAATCTAACCTTAGACTTTTGTGCTCGGAAGAGACACTTGAAAAACGGAGCGATATGGTAGGAAGATGAATTGTGAGCATAGCGTGATAACTCTCGTTCTATACGACCCTTTCACTGAATCTCGTTGAACTGTCATTTTGTGATAGGAGCAAACTCGTCTTTTGCTCTTCAAAAGAGGAATCTTAGTGATCTATTAGATCTATTTTCTGGAAAATCATGATCCGTAACCAGTAGGTTAGTGTTGACTATCTGCTGTGTAAGAAATCAATTCGTTCAATTTCTATCTATTCACAGTGACGTACTGCGGAACACTTTCAGATTCACTGTCGGGGAGATACTTGCAGAGACAGTCGATTTTCGATTTCAAATAATGTGGTGTACATTAGGTGCTCAAATAAATCGAGAAATTGCGTGTGGACATAAGACCACAACTGGATTTCCTATGTCGACGATAGGGTGACAGCAGAAAGGAACAGGAAGGAAATCACAAAATTACACTTTCCATATGTGGTGATTCCTTCTTCCTTACTACATGGGAATGGAATTCATCCTTAGGGTATTCTTAAGATTATTTTCAGGTATCTCGTACTACAATGTACACTCAATTTACTCTGAACAATACATGTCATGGTTTAGTACATGTTTTTTAAACAAGTAATCCTGTTATATTAGTTAGGTGTGTTTTACGAACGGATATTTCTCATTGAGAAAATCATCCTATTTGAATATTAGTCGTAAACATATTATTTTTATCGTGCGTCTTATGTTTGTATTTAATAAATGTGGGAGCAGTATACTCTCATGTCTCATGCCTCTCAGGTAACATTAGACCCACTGCAGTCTATCCATCATGCGTCTTACAGACGGATATTGTTTAATATCATACGTTTCACAATTCACAACTGCAACTATTCTGACTTCTGTTCCGAAGGCACATTATAACTCTTATTCAAGATTGGTGATTGGGTTTATCCTTGAAGGCTCGTGAACAATTAGGCTGCAATAGGCTGCATAAAAAGAACAGTAGAAGTGTAAAACGAGTAAATCGCAGGAAAAAGGTCAATCTGGAAGTGACAATAGAGTGAGTGGTGAAAGTGAGTGAAAGTCCAGAAGCTGTCTTTAAGAAAAGGGCCTCTCGAAATCCTGACTTTGTCCAGCATCAGCTACCATGTCGTGTGTATTTCTATACATCTCTTCATCTGCCAAGACAGATAGAGAATGTTTTCACTTAAGTTTGTTTAAGAAGTGTTCAAGTTAGGATTGTAGAGCTGAAGTATGGGGGTACACCTATTGCTGGTGAAATTTCAAACCACTTTATAGCTCACGTGCATGAGTTCGCTCATCAGGGAACAGACCTGATTCTGATGGTACGCTTAAGT
>JAQGAB010000470.1:0-26931 GCA_034696565.1 Isotomurus graminis | reverse complement strand
CAAAAGAAGGGACAAAGAGATTAAGGTGGTTGATGGTGGTGCAAAACGCTTTGTTTCGCTAGAGAACTACTGGACAAGAAGATAAATGATGATGGACAAGAAGTCATAAAACTTTTATGACCTTTAGCCTTTGGAAGAACAGGGAGTTGTAAAAATATCGGGCGAACAAAAAACAACAAAAGAGTAATATCGTTTCCTTGAGGAGATTTGCCCAAAATCCAGTGATAGTCAATGGTTGGTTGGTGACCATTACTTAGCCACCCCGATGGGACCGCACGCTGAGACTCAGTCGATAATCCAAATATCCAAAATGTCTTGTGTCTTCGATGAGTTCCAAATTGAAATGTTAACTACAACTATAGACATTTCATCTACAATAGGTAACTGTTTTTGAAAAATGAAACTAAGAGACAGAGATTTAACTTTAGTGTTCTCATTTGCAGGAGAATAGTTTTGGAGATGCTTGTTCACAACTCCTCACCGTAATCGTGGTCTTTGTTCGGATTGAGTGTGATACATTTCTTGTGTCATTGTTAGAGTTGGGGTTGTGTAGGTTTTGTGATTTACAGTGAATTTAGAAGAGTGTAAAGGTTGATCATTTGTGACTGTGACAAGGTTTCTCAGGCACACGGATGGTTAACTGTGAGTGTATTAAGAGGCTGGAGGAAAGATAATTTTGCCTATTAGATTGTCTTTGCATGAGAGACTGAGTTACTTTTACTCTCGTAATAGTTGTCGTGTAATGTGTTATGAGCTGATTTTTTATGTAGTTTCCTGTCTTAACCACTTTTACTTGTTATTGTTCCTACACCCTGCGATTTTAATGCTCTGAACTGAAGTTAACTGCGGTACAGGGGTGAGAGAGGGTGAACAAGTAACTCCTTAAGAAGTTTGTCTTTTGCATGGGAGAAGGGTTATTTTTTGCTTTCTGTGGAGGCTGATTATTATCATCAAGTTTGCAAAACCAACAAAGTGAAGTTTACTTTAAACCCCTGGGCTTATATACTTTTATGTATGACCAGAGGATTGTAAAATGTCAGTGGTTTCATCCACAAGGACTGGTTTGAGTCATGGTCAGTGTCAACTTGTTTCAAAGGAAGTTATATTTACATTGTCTTTATAAAAAGAACAACCTTTAGAAGAGGCTTTCAGGAGAGTGATTAATGTTTCGTGGTGTTCTATGAATGAAGGTTAGGTAGGTGGTTGGTACCTGACTTAGGTAACTTTGCAATAAACCTGTGGACAATAGAACGGATACAGATTGAAAGACGGAAGGTAATAAGAAGTAACTTGGAGAATGAGAGAGAGGGGAAAGACCGAACTGACGGTTAAAAGTCAGACTCGGTTCGGTGAATGTGGGTAATGGGGAATATCCTTGGTTGGTTATGAAAGACTCTACACAGCAATCTGCTTTACTATAGGTATTTTCAGTTTGTAGTAGTAGTTTGCGTTAATAAACCTCTCAGAAAAAGTTATCAATCCGTGTCTAAGGGCTTAACTTAAATTGTCTTCTCAGGATTCTGAATGAGGCTTGGTTTGCCATGCTTGCTTGTTCTATTAGATCCGTCAGACCGGCTAAAATAATATTTCCCTTTGGCCAGAAGAAAATCAGTTTTCAGCTAATATATTTTGTTTGGGGGTGTTTTAGCGAAGAAGATGAAAGAATGAAATGTTTAGATAAAGAGACATAATGAGACTTAAATCTTGGAAGCCTGAAATAATTATTACGGTTGTGCCCGATATATTTGTCTCCGGGAGGTGTGGTTAGAAAACCGGGTTGAGCTTTAGCTTGCTACCAGCGACTAAAACTTTTTGACCAGCCAGAAGAGTTCAAATTCATTCTCTATTAGATTACTGAACGAGTTGAGCCAAAGATAAAGATTAAGGTGTTGTTCTCACGCCACGCTTCATCTCTCACTTAAGATAGATGATTCTAACGGAGGTGTGGCTTATTGTCTAGAACTCTAGAACTGTAGCTTCAGCGTCTCGGTCGTCGGCAATAATGGAAGTGTTTTATGTAGTAGCTGCAGAATGAGTTTTGATTTCAGATGTTTCAAAATACCTTCATCTCCCCTGGTTCTCAAGCATAAACTCTCTCCATCTTTTGCTGTGTTCTTTCTAATATCTATGAAATTCATATTTTGGATTCAATGCCGTAGCATTGTTCAGCAATGGTGGGACTGAGATGATTTGATTGTGTGGTTTTAAAGTCACCGACTCGTGAACACACACCTGCACTCTAAGAATGAGGGGTTGATGGGGGTGGCTCGGCTCTTGGTTCCAGTTGGGAAGTGAAGTGCGTCTTTTTCTATTATTTTCTGTTGGTCAGGTCTTGCTTAGGACTTCTTCGTGTCTTAGCCGTCTTCCGAGGCCGGAAACAAGTTGCCAGCCTGCCTTGCTTGCTTTTATGTAGCTTGTTGATTGGAACACGTGCCTCTTCTTCCTTTCTGTTCGTATTATTGCATTCATTCATTCTCTTCAGATGTGGTTTGTTTGTGCATATGTATGCTCAGGATGCGATGTGCATGTGTGCAAGAACTGCAACCATTATTTCTTCACCTCGATTGACCATAAGAACCGGCACACACACATGCTGTATTATTACCAGTACCACCAGCCTTGTCTTGATCTTAATGAATGCGATGAGAACTCTAAAGTTTTAAGTATTTGAATTCGGTACACCGGTAGGAAGAAACCCATTCAATAGTATAATACATGGGTGGATACTACACAAGATGAATCTGATATCAATCTCTATTAGCGTCGGATGATGCGGTTAGGGATCATATTTCAATTTTTATTGCTTAAGTATGATGGGGTTGCATGCCAAGTGTGCAGGAATGTGTCACTTTTTGAGAGCCGGACGTCTTTTTCCGGACAATTGTGTAGGCCAGCCGTTCAATTGACCACACTTGACATCCGTCTTGAATTTTCATTACTTTTTAATATGACACAGTCGTGTAAAATAAAGTTCATAACTTATCCTGACGAGAAATTATTACGAGGTGTTGATAGGACTATCGTGTATCCGCATCCTGGAATCTTACATTTTAAATATGCATCAAATCTCATGTGTCAAACGATAGCTTGAGGTGCAATGTGTGCATCTCATAGGAAAGTTTTAAAAGCTGATAGGCTCCTGCCTGTTGAATGTTGTTCATCTGGTTGTTGTTTACTCAGAATGAACAACGGCCCAGGTGATGATGACAATTGTTTCGTATGATCAACAGTAGTCAGCCTGTCTTTGCATGTGTATAGTTGCAGTTGCCTGTACTGATCTGGAGTGTGGGGGTCTGTGGAAGAGAAGATTTAAAAGGCTTTCAGATGAAACGAAGCCATTGAAATAAGTAAATCAGACCTTTTTCTAATTACTGTGAGCAAAAGCACATGGCAGTCTAAGGGACTTTAAAGGGTCTTATTACATTTACTCTACTGTTATAGGAAGTAGTGAAACTTTGTTCTTATACTCTAGATCGGGTCACAGTTTCTGAGTACATCATATGAATGGGCATAGTGAAGGGATCGTATTCTTGTTTTGTTGATTATTTTTCAAAATGAACCGAAGGACGAAGCAAGGCTCACTCAGTATTAAACGCCGGGTGAAGAGCGAGCAACAGGCAGATGTGCACATGGGTTCCAAACTTTTCTCTTTTATTTGACAGTTGGCCCGTGCCCTGGAAATCGCATTCATCCTGATCCTCTTTCTAATCTTTGCTTCTAATTCCACCACATAAAAGCTGGAGTCCTTTTGAGAAACTCTCATTTCCTTCTGTTTCATGGCCTTCGGGTCGCGTGCCTCATGTGCTCATGAAGTCCTTTTAATTTTTACTCATTTCTAAGAAAGTACTCCAAAACGGAAATCCCGTCGCGTTACCTAATTCCCTGATGAATACTTCGTCCTTCCTGTTTTCGTAAATGGTGGGATGTACAACACATGTGAGCAGATTTTTGACTCTGAATGAACCTTGGCGAATTTTTTAATGACATCTGCTTATGGGACTATCTGTGTACAAAATTTTTTAGTTGTTTTTACGTGCAAAGATCACCAGTAATTATCAACTTGAGCACAGTCTTGGAATGCCGATGAGGATTTTTATTTCCTTATTATTATTCTTGTACAAATAAAAAGTCAAGGAATGAATGGTTAGTTTCAAACTCATAAGCATTGTGAAGCAAAATCAGTACTTCACTACCTCCAGTCGAATTTTTCAGTGCAAGTGTTTCCGGTTTTTTTTATTATTGCGTGGAATATCATGGACAAACTAAAATATAATCTAATGTACACTTAAAAAGAAGTAGCAAAAGTATTGATTAAATATCAAGTCTGACAATGAGTGGTTGACACTTCAGTTGTCAGTGGTCTAGTTATTTGGTTTTCGGTTATGTAATTTTAGGACTCTCAACTCTGGAGACTGGATGGACATGTGTGGTTTTCAGTGTTAGGGTTATATTTGTAATAGTTTGTATAAGGGGTGACTTGAAGGCATGAAAAGCTCAAGGGAATTCTCAGTCCGCAAAGTACAGTTATGCTCCGATGAGGGTAGTTTATACTGTTTGAATACAGTTTATATTAAGGGACACATCTTTTCTTCGTATTGAAATAAGCGATATTTGATTCTGAATGGTGTAAAAATGCAGTCAACTTAATCCTAGAAGTAATGGGATAATTGACTATCGTTGGTCTCTGTAGACTGCGAGTTGTTTGTGATAATGCGAGGGACCAAAAAGTAAAGAGTGCGAGAGAGAGAGGAGAGGGTTGGTATTTTGGATTTAGTATAATTCTCAGAGGAAGATCTTTTCTATTCCAATTAATCCGAAATGAAAAGAGTGACAGTTGTGGGCAATATATTGGATGTGCAAGTCTACGTAATACGTTAAAAGAAGCCTCAGGGACAAATAACTAAGGAAAGCAGAAGATGAAAATCCATTTAAGCTCTTAGACCGAAAAAGTGTTCTTTTCATTATCTCTCCCGGGTAGAGTGAGTCAGATTATCAGTCGTTATTTAAATCTGAATTTATGAGGTTGTGTACTGTTGATCCGCTTGTGCTGCTGCATATTCGTTGATATCGTATTAAATGAATACAGTCGGTCTTCTTGAGGACATTGAGGAGGGCTGAATCGCAAGATATGGATGGTTGAATCTCTATCGGATTAAAAACTCTTAGCAGTCTGTGCATAAAGGAGGGTTGCGTTCTTACTGCTTTTTAGTCATTTAATGTGAAATGTAATTATGATCCCTCCCTCATCGATGTCATGGCTCATAAAATATTGGGCATGCTTCTTTAGGACTCCACTAAACCATTGATCTTTTGAATAGTACCACGAAGAATAGGATGAGAGAATGATCAGTTGTTTCCCAATTAATGGTAAAAAGTTGTGAACCGTAAAGACTTGTGGATTGCGTGATAATCTGCATGATCATCCATTGTCTGCGGATTTTTGAGTGGATTAATGACAACAGAATGATTGATCAATTTTGAAACAGCGATTCAACTGAAATTAGTAACTTAAGTTGAAAACCCAGGGTTGAAAAGGGATTTGTGAATGATGAGATCAAACTGCTGACTGCAGCAGGGGCTAGTCAGACCCAGTTTTAATTAATAGCTATCTCAGTATGCAGGATGAAAGAATCCGTTCATATTTGTGTGATTCTGTGAGACATTGAGAGGGTTACACTGGACCATGAAATTAGCCTTTCGTTTTGGGAAACTGTTGAGGAAATCGGCAAGTTTTCAATGAAAATAAATTATGGTCCATGATTTCAGGATTTTTCGATTTTATGGGAAACTCGATCATACATGGGTAGGCATATAGAAGAGCCGCGTTAATCAACTTGACAATATTCTTTTGCATGCAGCTAAGATGTTCAATGTTCATTCAGTTCAAGTGTCTGGATAAGACGCTGGAAATATTCTGAGTCTGCATTTACTGAATAATGTGGAAGGAGTGAGAAAGCATGCTCGTTGCTTATGTACGAACAAGCATTTGATTAAACAGTATTTCCTCTCTTTATTGTGGTCTTCGTTCCTCTTGTGATAGTCTTTCGTGGAAAGGAAGAACCACATAATACTTTTACTATCAACGCTGCAAACAATGGGGAGCAGGATTTTAGTATAGTTTTCTCCAAGATGCTTCGTATTTACTCTCCATTTGTATTCATTACATTTTATTGTTTATTGAGTTCCTCTGGCATTGATAAGGTCTTATCTAGAAGCTAATTGAGCCGGATGTGCTATACACATACGCTCTTGTAGTTAAGATTATGCATGCTTACTATTTCCTCGAAATTCATTGTGTATTGTGTGAATTAAGACTGTCGAATCAGTTCTTTCTACATAAAAGTATCCTTCTAGTGTGTCGTGTGTTACCTTCAAACTTGTATAATGAAAATGAAATAAAATGTGAACATTCAGTGTATAAGGTACACATGTATTTAAATCCTGGTTTGGTTTTGCTAGCAATGTTGTGTTTTTATTAATTTTGAGTATTTACTTATGACGGTTAAAAGAAGAGGTAAACCGAAGCCAAAAGCTCAGACAGAGTAATCATTGAGATTGAATAATGCTATTGGATGAATCATCTTGTTTGGAATGTGTCAAAAGTGATGCTTGAAATTGAGAGAAAAGTAGTTTTCTTGAGTGAGAAGGTAAGAAGATGTTGGTAACCTGAATAATGATCGTGGTGCATGATTTAATTTGATAACCCCGTGCGAGTAGTCGATTGTTGATGGTAATGAAATGGTTTCGTAGAGAGGTAAAGTAAGGAGTACATAGAAGATGAAAATCCAGAATTATAAGTTCGTGAGTTGTTTGGACTTTTTGTAGGATGATGATTCAAGTGGTTGCCTGATGGTGGTGGAAGGGAGGAAATAATATTGCGTCTTCAGAGGAATAAAGAAACTAAAGGTGTGTGAGTGTGAGGTGCTTCTGCAGATTCTCTGAAGTTTATGGCTCCTGTGCCTAGCACCACTACCACTTGCTTTCCCTTCAGCAGGAGTGGTCTGCAAATTGCACATATTGCAATTTACACTTGAATTTCAGGTGTACAGATCTGTGTGTGACAGATTCATGAATGTTCTTTTATTACTTTTTAGACTAACACAGTATAAGTCAGGCCTCAGTCGGTACAGTGCACTTAACTATATTGGACAGAGTTTTATGCTGGCCATTTGCTGACAATTTTTTATAACATTGAAACTGATGACCTGTTGCCTGTAGGACTATTTAATACAACCATACTTGGTTCTTTAATTAAAAATCAAAGCGGATTAGTAATTATTCCGTTTGGTTGAATTGGTAGACGTGCATAATGCATCTCATTACAGTACTCAGCAGCAGTACCAGACGTGTGGCAAGAAACCTAGAATTAGATTGTTAACAGTTTGTTGGGGAGAATGAAGGACCAAGCACCAGGTGAGTTTTTGCGGATTTTTACTAACTGATCAAATGTATAAACGAAGAAAGTCCTTGATAAACTCCCGGTGTACATCTGTTGCACCCAGACTCAAGAAGGAGGAATAGTAAATTAGCGATGGCAAGTGTGAACAGAGCGAGTAACAATTGGTGTGTTGAGTGAATGAAGTAAAAGCAAAGGTACGCGATAGATATTAAATTTGAAGCCTGTTGAGGACATCCATCCATTGCCGTGTGCTTGTTAAGCTGGATAAGGGACGCCATGAGTAGATTGAGTAATACGTGAGGGGTATTCTACTGTATGGCAGGGTCTTCTTCAGGTCCCTGCTTGCTTGGTAGCAGATGGGGATGATGATGTTGATAGTTGGCAATGGGACAGATGTTAAAGAGGTCAAAAGAGACAGTTGTTCCCTCTGCTTGGGTGGATTTCCATCTGCTTTTGGGTCTTCTTCACTCTCCAGTGTGGTTACCTGCCTGTCCTTTTGTTGGCTGATGAAGAACCCAGGTGGTGGAGGGGAGATCACGGCAGATTTTGCTATTATTCCAATCTTGCCTAAAGTATGGATTTCAGCAACAAGTTTCTCTTCCCTGGCAAGCAAGAGCATCATCCGCATTTATTAAGTGCGTCAGTTTGGCTTAGGGTGGTAGCATTCATATTTAATAATTATTATTCGAGGAGGCCAGTTGTGAACATAATCATTCAACTGATTTCAGTATTTTGTTGATTTTTGATCATTGCGTTTTATCAGTATAGGTACATGATGTTTCGTATCTGAAACAGGAGGCAAACTATTTCTCCTTTTATATGAATCTCATGATGCTTTTATACATATTTATACTCAAAGACAGGTAAACTCGGTAATCTGATTAAGGCATTTTTTAAATCGTCAACCAATACTTAATACAGTTGGGTCAAACTTAAAACTTAATAGTATGCATAATCTTAAAATTCTAATTGCTTCTGAGCGATTTTACTGAGCACTGCAGCGTCAGTAGGGGTGTAATGAGACTAATATTACTATGTAGCACTTCACCCCAAATTGAAAATACCCGCGTCGCTTGCACTCTTGGAGCGCCGCCGTTGTTGCAGTTTTGCTGCGCACGGTTTCAAGATTTCATATAATCCGAAAAGTGTAATTGTTGTTGTTAAAAACACCCTTTTATTAGATTAAGTCATCGCCCTTAAAGTTTGGATTCTCGCAAGTTGTTTATATTCTGAATTGTTCAAACAGTATCGTAGATGGTTCCGTGTGGTTTGCCGTTTGCGTACGTAAGATTTAAAATGTCAGTGAGTAATCTAAAGTGGAGGCTGTTTGCAGTTATGATTTTATTGGAAATGCACTTAAATGAAAATCACGCATCATGATGGGGATTAATAAAGGTAATCAAAAGGATTGTATATATTTTGATAAGAGATTGAGGTCGGTTGTGATTCGATAAAAAATTTTTACACCTAATTATTTATTTTGGTAATCAAGGGAGAGAGAGAGGAGAGAGATTAGAGTGTTTGTATTTGCGTATATGCTGATATTAGTGATATTTGATGATTGAGTAGTCTGTGGAGGAAATCTTGGAGGGACACAAGACCGAAATCCAAGTGTAGTGCAGAGATGAAAGGAGCAGTTGCCTGGTGTTTGGATATTTAAGTTCTTCAGGTGTCATTGCTGTGATCTTCCTTTACACAGAAGTACAGAGCACAAGAAACAAAGAAGAGCAACAGATATTAATCCACTTCATCCAACTGCCGATTCTCGACCTCATTTCAATTGTGTGCCCATCTTGTGTGTCCAGGTGAGTTTGTAAAACATGCAAAAGATTCTCTCTGAATAAGATGACATTTATGGTCATTTCAGTAATAAACTGTTGCTTGCTTTTTCTTAGGTGGTTGTTATTTGTAGGTAGGCAGACTATAAGGGATAAGCGTGGCACTCTTCTAGTCTTGAAGAAGGATTTGAATCGGTTGAATGGAAACGGGGGTCTTCAGCTAGGGATAGCAAGCTTTAGTGTGTAGTAGCAGAGCTAAGGATCATATACGAAGCAACAACTTGAAGAGCAGAAACAGCAGCAGTTGAAAACTCTTGATTGTTGAAAAGAAAGAAGAGAAAAAGAATCTAAACCTTGGTTAAAACCGGCCTGGTGTTTGTACGGTGATGCTACTACTACTGGTGCTTGTCCACCCTGGTCTTACGAAGTGAACCCGTATATAATAAGTTGGAGTAAAGGTGGTATTACTGGTGGTGGTAGTGATCTATAGACAATTTTGAAAAGAGGCAGTAGCAGCAGCCAAGAGCCCCCAAGCATTGATGAAGCTCTCCTTTCCTGCTCCTCACAAACCCAAAGCGAGTTAGTTCGTATTCGGAGTTCGTCTGGGTGAGAAGAAGCGGTTGTGCTCTTTCTCTCTCTATCGTACACAATAAGTTTAAAGCAAGATCTTTTAAAAGTCCAGAAAAAACTTTAAGACGAGTGTGGTAGTGTTCGTTGAAGAAAAGATTCAAATCGTTGAAAGTGCAAACAGTTAAACAAGTTCGAGCTACTAAATGTCATGTCTCATTTTATAATTGGATATCACCGGTGGTGGTTTTTCAACTGACGTGTAGAGAAGTGATTACCAGGAAGAAGATCTCCTCAAAATTTTGCCATCGGAAAATCAAGAAAGAAATCGGAGCAGAATGAAGAAAACAAATATTAGTAGAACTATGAGGCTCTCATATATTTTGATGATTATTTTAGTGAGCGTGAATGAGGTAAATTAATTCGTTGTAATTGTTGGTAGTTAGTAGTAGTGATAGCTGTAGTAGTACTACGAATATGCGATGGTAGTTGTTGAAAGTCATCCATGGAATAGTGAAGGTTAAGATGTAATAAGACGAACGAAGTTATAGTACCAAGAAGTTGCTAAAGTGTTAAGTAATGTAAAGGAGTGGAGTGGAAGTTGTAGAATTCCCACGGGAATGATGGACACAGATAAAAGAGTTCAACCACCACAGAGAATTTTTTACACTTATGAGCAGCAGGCTAAGGTTTATAAGGCCTCTGGTCTTCTTTTTACGAAATTGATTCCATCATCATTCCACTTCTTTTCTTCACTATTTGGTTTAATTATGCAAAGTAGGGTTTAGTTAGGTCTCTTGGGGTTCGGAGGAGTAATGATAATGATGGGATAATTAAATTGTAATATGTACTTGTGGATGGGAAATGTAGTTGATAATGAATGATTCTAAATGAAGCATTTGATATTTTTCAGGTTCGGAGTCTTGGTGGAGTGTTTGAGCTAAGGATCCGGTCGTTTACGAATCCATCTGGTAGAGATGGGGAAGGAAAGTGTTGTAGTGCCAGTAGTAGTGCTCTGAGTGTAAATCATCATCATAATAATAACACCGGTGAAGGAAGTTGTGGGGCAAGAGGACAGTGTTGGACAAAGTTTCGTGTCTGTGTAAAACATTACCAAGTAACCATTGATCCTAGTGGTCCTTGTTATTTCGGAGAAACTGTCACGGAACCCGAACCTAATCAAAATAACTTTACTGAAGCCAGCGAAATGAAATTTCATTTTCCTTTCAACTTTCGATGGCCGGTAAGTCAACCTTGCTATGAATTTCGAGGTCTTTCTGAACTTGAAAAGCATAAAACACATTAGGTGTTATATTCGGTAGGGAATCAAAAGGTTTGAAAATATTTGTAAAGAAGTCAGAAAGTTATTTTTTATGAATCTTCACTTCATAAAGAAGCTGCGAAGGTCCCTTTGCTTTTCACTGTGAATAGGAGTTGGTAACGAGTTTGAACAAAAGATGATCATAATTCACTTCGGGATGTTATGTATACTTTGGAGCTTAAGGTAGTCACTTTATAGAAGCAGTTAGTAGAATAATCTTAGTCGGAAAGGAAGGAGTTGAAGGGTCATGGGGATACAGAATCGAAGATGAGGGTTTTTGGTCATAATTTGGTCTGGGAGACAGCCACGCCTCTCACGATCCAGTAGTTCAAGTTTTATAAAATTCGGTTACCCTGCCGAGATCATTTTTATTAAATGGATTAAAGATTTTTTATAAACGTGAAAGTCCACGCCCAGAAGGAAGAGAGATGATACTCTCTCTCCGTGCAGTACTTCACTTCATCCTTGCTATACTGCAGGATTGATTTGATTTTTGAGATCTTGATCTGTTGAAAGAATGAGAGGTCAATTATTTACAACCACTACTACCTATATCCTTTACCACACGGAATTGTTTTGGCCCTTGCTTCAGCTAAGGAACTGCTCAGTAACTAATAGTCAGGGGATGGTTATTGTGCAGAGAAGACTTGAATCAGAGATATGGATAATTGGACATTGTTCTGTATTCAGAATTTAGATTGCTCATCACATCATCATGCTCTGTCATTCTTCATTCTTAATTCATAACAAGGCTTATGCAGGCATGTTAAGAGATGAATTTGAGACATACTACTACTACGGTCTTAAGCATGAATGACTGAGGGAGCTTACTCCACAGTAGCATTCGGTTTCACATGTGCAGATGTTGGCTGATTCACTTGAAACTTAAACCAAAAGATGATGGTAGGAAGAAAGTGGCCTTAAAAAGGTAACTTTTGTGTCCATTAAGAAGGTGAAAAAATAAGTATAAGTAATAATGATCTATCTGTTAGCTACCTGAAAAGATCTTTGTTTGAAGGTGTTCTGCAACTGTCATGTCACTCATCTGACCCTTCTTCTTCCTTGAGAAAGTTAAAGGTTTTGTTTCTGTGTGTTTTTTCCAATTTACTTTGTTGAGAAGTCATATGGTTTGAAGAGGTGTTTAAAAGAGTACGAGGTACGAGACGAAGGGCCTTAAGGGACTTCTTGTTGTATGAAGGGAGAAGACCGTGGGAAAGAAGATTGAGAAAGAGAAGTTGAGCAACAAAAGAGAACACGTATGCTGGATGGATATATGTATACGGAATAAGAGCAACAGGAGCAGACGGTAGACAGGCAGGACCAGTAGGGACCCGAAAAGGGTCTCGTCTTAAGAAATAAACACTTACTAATAATAAGGCTTATAGTATACGAGAGTTTAAGGATATAGTTGGTTTACCTTTACGCTTTACCTGTTCTTGAATAAGTCGTGCTAGAGTAAGATCTGAAAACTAATGTGTTCTTGTCTCTTATTTGTTCCAGGGTACGTTCTCCCTTATCATCGAAGCCTGGCATCATCAACAGAATGGTAAGAGTTCGACCGTATTTCTTCATCTCTATGAAGACTTAGTAAATAAGGAAATGTATACACGTGGGAAAGTAGAAGACGGAAGAAAAGCAACAGCAGCTGTTGCGTCTTAAACTTGTCATCTTCTAAGATTAGGATTGGGAATACTACAGACCGTGTGAATTCAGATGCCCCATGAGTTTCTTGCAAATAATGATTTACACAGTGTAATTCATTCTATAGACAGCTCAATTTAGAATTGATGCTTATTGTTGGGCATTACAGGTATATCAAGAACACTTTCTTATATTCGTATGAGATGACCCTGTAGGGCCAAAGGGTAACCCATTGTTTCCCTAGAGTAGAATATGAAAAGCATGTGCTGAAAAATAAACGGATCCCTTAACCCAGGGGGAGAGTGGTTCCTGGGCAATTTCAAACATCCTGTCTAGATAGTAATATTCCTACCGCCGATATTCGACTTTCATACTATTCCTGTTTTCGATCAGAGAGACCTTTTTGTATACTTTACGTTGTCTCAAAAGAGTTTTGTCTTACTTTTTTCTTCTGACCCGTCTGCATGAAGAGTAAATGGTGGAGTTTTGCCTGTAAGGGCAGTTTCGTTAGGTTTTGGTAGCAGGAAACAGGAAATCTCAACAGTTGGAGAACTTCCCGTTTCAATGAGAAATACTACACTATGATCGGAGTTCAGATACGATGATGATGATATTGATGAGTGAGTTGAGTTGAAAGGGTAACTGTATCTTGTGAAAAAATTTAGAAGTATAGCTGAGACTAGGAACTAATGATGAGTATTTCAGTTGGCTTCAGAATGTTGAGAATAGGTCGTAGGTCATGATATGATTTGAATTATCGGGGAATCTGTTAGGGAGAGTAGAGATCTAGATATCCACCCACGTGAACTGGAATAGAATGCAGACTTAATCAAGGAAATAGTTTCTTTCACTTGAGAGATGAGATTTCCTCTAGTGATGAAAAAGTGTATTTGAATTTCAATTAAATAAAGGAGAGAAGGATGTGAAGGATCAATTGTAGGAAGGAAGTGAGGATAGATAATGGAACCAAATATGATATCATTCATGAATTTATTGTATAATAATTAACAATTCAATTCTTTTATTAAACAGCTTCCCAGCGACTGATAACCCGAATGGCCATTCAGCAGTACCTGGATGTCGGGGAAGACTGGAAAGACCGCAAGTGGACAGGAAATGAGGGTGGAGTGACGCTGGGATATGATTACCGAGTTCGGTGTCTTTCTGATTATTATGGAGATGCGTGTGACAAACTCTGCAAACCCCGAGATGACAAATTCGGACATTACACGTGTTCTGAGCAAGGAGACATTGTTTGCCTGCCACAATGGAAAGGCGATTTCTGCGAGAAAGGTAAGCTTGATTCATAAGAAAATTTTTAAGAAATGGCTGAGACAGTAGGACACACACATTGATTAGGAAGTGAGTGAGTGAACTCCAAGCTGTGTGTTTTGTTGAGATATTTCCCGGATGGAAATATGATAGTGCAGCTGGGCAACATCCGACCCGACGACTAAACTACGGATGTCAGTAACATACACGAAGAGGGAATCAAAGTTTTGTAATGTGGTGCACTGCATAGCTAACATGGTCGATGCTCATTGCTCTTTTTAAAAGACGTAATAATAATGTAAGAATAAAGAGCAAGGAAAGTAAAGCAGACTCTCCTTGATGAGACTGACTGGTGGTACGGATGGTTGTGTGGGGGGATGATGATGAGAATGATGGTCGTAGTGGATATGATTGCGTTTTTTGTAATTCAGCTTCTCTTTGAGCTTAGAAAAGTGTTCTTCTGTGAGCATGGCAAGGAATGTGTGAGTCGTGACCAAATGATGAGAAGAAGGCACTCGCCTGGAACACAGAAATTCCCATCGGCCCCCGACTTCAAGAAGTTGTTAAAAAATCCTAATTGTTGTAGAACTTGAATCTTTCTTCTCCGAAGCTTTACTCATCTAGTCTATGCTTTACCCCGTCCTTCCCTCGATTTAATTAAAAACTCATTTTTTATTTGCCATACTCAGGTCTCTACTTCATTCTATTACAGCTCCTGCTCTCCTCTCCTTCATCCCGTTCTTTCAATTCATTCTGTCTTTTCGGTTTATGACTTCTGAGCAAGTACTTGTCTTACGCTAACAACGAGTTTCTACGATTCACGAAAAGGCACAGGTAGGAAAATGTAGCGATAGGAGGACAGTTGGGCTATGACATATGGAAGGTTTTACGCAGAAATGAAGCAAAGGAAGAAGAAAGTGAAGTTGTCTGGTGACCAAATGGAGTTTCAGTCCGAGGACGAGCAAACTGTTGCAGTCCAGATGGCTTCATTTTAAAGACGCGAAGGTAGGAAGGCTGTAGGTAAACGGACTGGTGGCTAGGCTCACTGGACCGGTTGCGGACTTAACGGGGTACTTTTTATAAGCGTCGCTTAAAAGATACCACTGGGAAAGGATAGAGACAGAGTAGTAGCATGCACTGCATCTGATGGTGATAATATTGAAAGGAGCAGATGTTCCATCCGAGTCGGTTCCATCTGGCACGTGCCCTTATTCCAACAAGCGTGCCTCTACACACTAGTTTACTACTATGAAAACTCGTTGTTGAGTAACATGGCGTCTGCTGATGAAAAAGTGCAACAGGCCAGGCGAAAGCTCTTACAATTATGTAACAAAGCTTATCGTTTCGGAGGGAAGAAGTCAGATCAGAGGTTGTGTCTGATTTTGACCTCTGTGATCTTCTTGAGAGCATATGGTCACCACGAAACACAATTTGCATGGCTTGACTGACCGGTGATTTAGCTTGTGGTATTACACCCTCTGCTCATAACAGATTTTGCATCTTCTCGAGATAAAGAAAGAAGCAACAGTTGTTCCGAGAACGCGGGTTAGAGTAAAATAAAAGATTCATTTTTTATAATGGGAAATAAAGAACGAGATTAAGAGACAGAAGGGATCTGTCTGAAGAAGAAGTGAGAGATTTGAGAATTTTTCAGTCAAGCACAATTCTAATGATCGCATGTTATTAAACTGTATGCATGTGAGTTTTTGAAGGCTCGTGTGTTGCATCACTCTTATTACGAGGATGAACTTTTAATTGTTTTCAGCTAAAGAGGAGCATATCGGATTTGCATGGGGAGGCAGGTTAGCCACTAAGTCTCGTAGTTCTTAGTCAAGGAATAGCTTTGACTCATTCTCACACACAAGTAATGTGGAGATATAGCACATCATTCTGAGATGACGAGGATTTCATACATGAAATTCCCTGCCAGGTAGTATAGTAGTGCATCATTGTGTAGTGTGAAGAAGAAATGGAAGAAGAAGACCTGTCTTCTTGGCTTGTGCTCTTTGACACGCAATCATTTATTATTATTTTAATTTTATTCCACCAAGTCCTCTTGGCAGGGTAGCGTTTAAAGCTGTCTTTCTTTCATTTCCCTCCGGATTTTGTATGAAATGAGCTTTAGAATGAAAAGACATGACTGGTGTGGTTGTTGCGTGAAGAGGGTGTAAAAAATAGCCAACGCAGTATAATATTTAGTATTTGATGTCGCATGTAATGAAATGAATTTAAAATGTCCCTTGAAGGATGAAAAGGGACTTAAAAGGGAGAGGAGAGAATGAAAGAGAGTTGTGTGTCCATCTACATAGGGATTTAAACCCGAGGGATAATATAGTGGAGAGACAGTTAAATGAATGAATATGCCGTGTAGAATTCGGTGGTGTTAATGTTGAAGGAAGGGTGCAGAATTGACGGTTTAAAATGCCCGACTGTGTAGTAGGTAGACTTGTTTTTTGAACGTACGGAAACCTGTAAACGAGCAAAGAGAAAATACAGATAGGGTCGGTCGGGTCTGCCGTTTTGCAGCTGCTTTTTCCAGCTGCATTGTACTCAACAGGGCTCATGCATAGGTCAGGAACATCTGCCGAAAGTTGAATATAAGATGGCTCTCTAGCTTTTTTCGGTTCTCGGGATAACCCGATTCCAAACTGTTAAATGGATGGTACATTTTGTCATGGAATGGATTAGAGTTTTTTAAATGTCTTTCTCTGACTACGAAGTCTAAAATTAGATTCTTCATCTTCTCTGTGTATACATTCTGGGTATTTGTATGACGATGAAGAAAACAGTTGTACACGATGATGGTACTTTGCTGCTTAAGTTTAAAACGATCATGTGCATATGTGTCTTTTCTGCTGCATTTCTCGGTGTTTAAAGAGCTCAAGACCTTTCCTGTGGTTATCAAGTAGGGAGAGTGAGATTATTAGTTGTTTTAAACGTTCCGTTTGACTTTGGTAGATAGATTGGGAAGATATAAGGGGAAGCGGAGTTAATTTTTTGGCCCTGACTTGGTTGGTTGTGGTAATAGGTATGTGAATGTGGTAATAATCAGAAAAGGATGATTCCATCTGGATGTTTCGAGGAAGGAAGGAAGTGGAGCCAAGTCAATCAGTCAGGAAATAAATGATCGATAGAGCGTGATGAAGATAACTTCATTAAAAGAGTTGATAGTATGAACTTCCAAGTTTGTTAGTTTTTAGAAAGGAGTCAATGAGGCAGTAAATTAAACGCGTATGGAAACTGCATCTTAAAAAAACAAAAAGTGATGTGTGTGTGCACACATGGCAAGTTTTAAAACGAGGTGTGCGTAGTCTAAGTGAGTTTGCAATTTAAGATTTAAATGGGTTTTGTACGCTTGGAAAGTTTCACTTGGTATACTCGTGTAGAGGAAGCCATAAGTGGCCAATAGATTGAGATAGATGAATGAAGTTGTCAAAATACGGTTGGATGCTTGGCTAGCCCAAGGCGTAGGCTGGGGCTGCTTCATAGTTTTAAACGTGAGTTAAGTGACATGGATCATAAGTCAGGGCAATAATGTATGTGTGTGTCCCACACGTGTCCTCAATCAATTTACAAGGAAGCGTCATCAGATAATCATTTATTGAGTTGACTTCGCCTTTCTTTTAGTCAACAAGTAGTCTGATCAGTCATGATTTATTTTTATTGCAGCCGTGTGCCTTCCAGGATGTCATGATACTCATGGCTTCTGCAATTCTCCTAACGAATGTCGCTGTCACACTGGATGGGAAGGAGAGTATTGTTCTGAGTGCACCCGATACCCGGGTTGCAAGCACGGCCGTTGCTCAAAACCCTTTGAGTGTGAATGTGAAGAGGGTTGGGGTGGATTGTTTTGCAATCAAGATCTGAATTATTGTACGAATCATAAGCCTTGCAAGAATGGAGGCACTTGTTTTAACACTGGACAAGGATCGTATACCTGCTCCTGTCCTACGGGTTTCGTGGGAGGCGACTGTCAATTTAGAGCCGACGGTTGTACGTGTGTTAACGGCGGAACTTGCAGGGTAAGTGATTAAATAATGATAATGAGTCATAAGGAGACGAGAAAGGAGAGCCAATTATTTATGAATCGGTGTGGCATTATTAATTACAGGAAAATGGAACAGCCAAATTCTGTCAATGTCCAGAAGGCTGGACAGGGCCAAATTGTGAGACGCTTAGCTTGTCCTGCTCTGATAATCCTTGTGCGAACGGAGGAACCTGTACTGACATCACTCAAGTTACTTGCCTCTGTCCAGCTGGCTTTGGGGGTGTCTTTTGTGATACTCCAATATCTGACCCTAATGCTAATGACTGTGGATGTCAAAATGGTAAGATGATTATATATGGAACACACTATTAGTACTTTAGATTAGAATGCAAACAAGCAATTTACTAACAATGCGCTCATTATTAGGTGGCTCATGCACAAGTTCCGGTTCCTGCCTATGCCCTACGGGAGTCACGGGACCAAAATGTGAGACTCGTGTGGATAACTGCGCGTCGATCCGATGTGAAAATGGAGGGTCTTGCTTATCCCTTTCATCCGGCTACCGTTGCCAATGTCCTTTAGGTTGGACGGGAGACAAGTGCGGGGTGGAAGTGAATATTTGTGCTACCCTTCCTTGTGCAAACGGGGGATCATGCACAACACTGCCTGCCAATAATTACAAGTGTGACTGTGCCCCTGGCTTCCGAGGTCAAGACTGTTCCGAGACTTGTGATTGTGAAAATGGTGGTGTTTGCATACCAGGCGGAAGTTGCAACTGTCCACCAGGCTTCGGAGGTCCGAAGTGTCATACCATATTGAACACCACCACTCTTCCCTTAAGTGGTCCTGTTCTCAGAGCCAACAAAGATGATGACAGCCTCAGTCCGCAACATGTAATATTTGTGATAATTGTCTCAGTGGCCACACCCCTTATGGTTGTAGTGGCAGTAGCAGTTGTTCTTCTTTTGAAGAGAAGAAAGCGAGCTGAACAAAGGCGCAATGATGAACTTGCGCGAATTCAGAATGAACAAAATACAGTGCAGTGTCTCACGAAAAAGTGCAACGATCCACTGATGATTGTAAATACGCTAGACATTCCTAAAGCAAAGTGTTCCAACTTAGACTTGAGTTTTAATAAAAGTGGAGGTGGAGGTGATCCGAAGCAGCAAATGCAGCAGCAAAATCATCCATCTCAGCAGCAGTACCCTTCAATGAAGGGTGGTGGGGGTAGCAGTTCATGTCTGCTAGAAAAAGGGTAAGCATTTTAGCTATTCATTAATTTTTAATTCTTAGCTGAGTTTCTATTCCCTGCAAGTAGCCAGAATTCTACTGTCCTTAATTCTAATCCTTTTTCTGTGGAAAGGAATAGAAACTTAGAAACACTCAAACAGTACTTTGAATGAACCTTTGCTACTACATCAATTTTGGGTTTGAAGAAGGTGAAGTTAATCCCGACTTCTTCACAAACCTTGGCGAGTCAGGGAGCTTCGTAGATCCCATAATTAATGAGACGATTAGAGAACCCAGCAGGGACACTGATTTGAAATTCAGCCGGTTTCTTCTCTGGTGCTCGTATTTTTGAGATTATTTTAGACATTTTGAGCACACTGTGTAGTAGGCTCGGTAGGACTTCATTCCTCTTCCACTTGTTTATTGCCTGATTATTCAGTTTTCGGATAATTATTTTTTACCCAACTTTTGTTTCCTTCTCTTGCCTGATCTTGAACTCCTCATGGGGTACTGAACTTGATTCTATACAGAGAGTAGTTTAAAAGAAGCCATTGGTAGTGCATCCTTCGTCATCAAGCAAGATTGCATGCGAGACAAGGAGTACGTGTATGAAGGGCAGTTGAGACAGGTAGTGAGTAAGAAGTTGCATGTCTCTCTTCCTTTAGTTAGGTTTACACAAAAAAGACTGAGATTTGTAGTCACGAGTTTTGGAACTGTAAGTCTTATGTGTTGTTTATTTTTTCAGAGAGTTAATGTACCAAGGAGGAGGCAGAGGGGGAGGAGGTCATCCTCCACAACATAGCCACCACCATCATTCAGGTGGGAGCAACCGAGTCAGTGGTCCTCTAATCAATACAGCAGCCCTTGAGAGTGGAGGAAGATACTCCTCTGCAAACAATTACAGTCCAAGCACAAAATCGCTTAATATGAACAACGCTTCGCCGCAGCACTCCCCTGTGATGTACCATTCAGGTTACCACCATCACCCCCACCAACAGCACCTCCCCAGAGAAGACACCATTAGTAAAGATAATTTAGCTACAGAAGTCTGACCCAAGAACCGCTCTTCAAAGTTTCCTCTGAAGGACGTCTCAGAGTGGAGGCTCTCGCTTGGTAGCGTCGTAGGTGGTGGCGTTGAGTTCCGTCCGTCGACTTTTAAATCCCACCCGTACGCCAGGGTGTCTTCTCTTGTCTCTTGTTGTCGTAGAAAGTTGTCTTTCCTCTTTTCTACTCATTCCTGACGTGGTAAACAAGTACTTATTAGCGCAGTATTTTAATCGTTCATTAAGATTGGTAAGAATTAAAGTGTATTTGAATCCGAGTTGACCTGCTCTGGTAATTTGAAATTCATGACTTCTCGTAGGAGATGATAATAGGAGAAAGAGGGTGGTGGAAGGATAGAATAAATAAATTGTGGGTGGACTTTTAGTCCGTCCCAGAAGCGAATTGGTTTTTCCTTCCACGAAGAAATAAATTTTAAAAGAAGACAAGGAGGAAACTATGAAATTTTCTTCGTTTACTAAACCTCATTTAATGCTGAAGGAATGTGCCTATGTAAAGGAAAGGAAAGTGAGAGATGACGATACACAATAACACACATACATATAAAATAATGATCTCCCAAAGACTGCGTTGTTCCTTTAATAATTACTATCGTTAAAGTGTTTAGACTAGTTTCAATATTAATTAGTTTGAGTACTTAGATTAAATTTGCTAAGCAAGCATGGCCATTGTTCAGAGAGTAAGCAGACGTTGCCCACGGCCTGGAGGAGATAAAGAGTATTTATTTTTGTGTTAATCGTTTTCTACATCTAGTTGATATACCCAGAGAGGTACAAGTGTGAAGGTGAAGCTCTCTACAAGCAGAGAGTTGCATTTTGCTAAGTCATAAGTAAGATTACTTCAGATAATTCATACATCTAGTGCTTATTATGTTGAATACCGACTTCATCGTTGTTGTTGCTTGTTGTATTATTAAGACTTAATACGATACAGAATGATTAGTTTGTTAAAAATTTAATATCGAAGATACTCTCTGTTCCGTTCCCTTCACTCTCTCTCTCTCTCTTTCCTCCCCGACTTGTGTAAAACTATACTGTGATGGTATTAATTGGATAAAAATTCTTCTTGTGCCTTGTGAAGCGGTTTTGTAAAGGGTTTTATTATTTTGAGAAGTCTGAAACATTTTTCAATTGATTGAATTAGTGAGTGTTTGATTATTGATTCATCACGTCTCTCTTTCTTTCTCCTCTGTGTTTGTTCATTTATTTGTTTGTTCATTGTACATATAGTATAATTAAGTCGAATGCTGAGTTGTACTTCACGAGAAAGAAAAAAGAAAGACTCAAAAAATAGTAAAAAGTAAATGCTAAATAACTATTCAGAGAAAGAAGTTTATACGTTATAAGAATCTATTATATAACATAATTTAAAACTCCTGATGATAAAATACGCATAAAAGTGAAAAAGAATAAAAAGAGAGTTCAAAATATTACACAATCTTTATACTATGTCTCTGTATTCCCATACACAACTATTAGCACATATTACTACTACAAGAGTCTGTCTGTAGTCTGTAGTAATTCCATTCCAGCTAACCAGTGATTTGCATCACCCGGAGAACACATCCCTGTGAGAGAGTCCGAAGAAAATAAAAAATCCAACTATCCTGAGAGCGACTCATTTTTCTAAACCCTACGACATTCACTCTTGTAATCCTCGTCCACGTAATAAGAGTACATAACAAGTTGTGAATTTGTGGGAGAAAATATTTATTTTATTGTGGAACAGGTTTAATTGCTGTTTGAGAGTAAAGACGCGTGTTGCTCAATCGCATTCTACTCCATACACCTCCTTCCTATGCTACAGTGAGTCACTTCAAGAAGGAGAGATGCTACTTTTTGCGTAAAAATCCTCTCTACACTCACAGTTGAATTATAAAAATTATTGGATTCATTTGTATAGTGTGGTTGGGAATTAGGAATAATGCAATACAAAATGAAAGAGAAATGAAGCTCCTGAACATAGGAAAGAAGAAGCAAAGAAGGGGACTTTTATTGCAGACAGTGGAAAGGAAAGGCAAGGAGAGGTAAGAAAGAGGGTTAAGTAGAAGTGAGGGATGGTTGGTGGTGGAGGAGGATTTCCGGTGGACAAACATAATAAATGCTATAATTAATTTACCTTCTTTTCCATCTAAGAAGGAGAGATAGGAACAACCCCCATTTCTTAATGTTGCTGATGATGCTACACTATCCACCACAACCACAAGACGAAGAGAGGGCAGTTTTTTAGCTGGACTTTTTACATGCCCTCTCCTCCAGTAAAGACTCTCTCCTTCCCTTATAAATGCCTTATGATGATGTGTGTATGTGTGCACTTTTCAAAGATCTCAAGCATTCAGGGGATTGCTCTTGCTACTCTCTCTCGATGAAGAAGACACGTCCAGATAAAGGCAATGTCCTTATCCGTATCTATCTTATTCTTATACATGATACTCGATGCAGCAACCTGTGTGTACACCGTATAAAATGTATAATATGTGTATATATGTGCATCCATTCAATTGAACAACTGCATTGGATTTGCTTAACTCTTTTCTTGACTCTGAACAAAAGTTATTTCAAGGTTTCTCTCCTATTCAAAAGCCAGACGTGTAGAGTACCTCAGGTAGTTTCGAACAAGAAGCTCTTCTTCACGATCATCATCATCATCCTTCTCATGATTGTTATTACCCAGATTTCATTTTATTACACGCTGAACTCCCCTCTATTAATAAAATATCTTTCTAAAACATTAAATCTTTGGGTAGTTGTTCCACACACCAACCTTTATTCTTAAAGACTAGAAGGGAGGTTGGTGGTGGGAGACGCACAAGTGGATTTGATTCATACTTTGGCAGTCCGAGTTTCTCATTGTTGCGTTCTTGTTCTGAGTTGTGGATGACATCGGCACTCCCCCTGTCTCCCTCTAATAATCGTAATTAATAATAAACATTCATTATTTTAATTGATGACACAGGACGCTGGTTTACATATATGCATGAATCATATTCTCAGGAAGAATAAGAAGCTCACAAGTCTCCAACTTTTATGAAGTGGGACTATGGGCCTTTTTTACTATTATGATGCACATTTCCATTCTTTATTGCTTCAATAGTGTCAACTTCAGACAGGGTGCGAGTGCCTCATGATGATAATACACTCCACAAGACTATCGTGGTTTTTAGGGAGACCAAAACCGCAGTTTGATATTATCACCACAACAGGGTGGCTTTCCACCGAAATAATTAGGGTGTGTTCTATTCACCGTCATTATTTGAAGGAAAGTCCTGTTAATCGCTTTAATGTCCGGAATTTATGCTTAAATAGTGTAATGTCGTATTTCTACGGCAAGGTTTTCAAGAGATTTCTCATGAAACTGAAATGTGTGTTGTGTGTAAATGTTAGATGGTGCAATGACAGGGTATACAGATTTGTGAGATGCAGTGGACAACAACTCATTGCTGATGGATTGATGAGAGACTGACAATGAATCGCTGATTGATTGATAATTCACTTAAATATGTCAATAATGGGTCAGTCATTGTTACACTCAGTGGGAGACTCTTTGAGTAAATAAACAATGTGCAGTGTCTATACTCTTTCACTGGGCTAAACAATGAGATCGACATTGCTAATCAAACTCTGATTACTGCAATCCATATCAACATTCATTTTAATTGTGTAGAGTTCATGAAATGAGAGTAATCTTTCCGACAATCCTCATCTGTCTCTTTCACTACTTAAATGTTGATCTTCAAATGTTAAATTGTTACAGTGAATGAACGATTAGTCTGTAGGGCGTAGCTGTCTATCCAACAATTAATTATTGTGATGCTGGTAAGCCTTTTCATTCAAGTGGATGCAAAAACGTGTTTTCCCAATGAGCAATGCCAATTGAGGTTTTAGAGTTTTAAACAAAATGAGGATTTATTTAAGGAGATGGAATTTCTGTAAGCCAATGCTCAGAAGACAATTTAAAGGAACTCAAACCACCCACACTATACGTGGAGAGTCTTTACGAAAATACTTTTATTTCTCTTTGTGCAAAGAATCGTTTGCTTGACCAAAGGAAAAGAGATGGTGATGAGCTAAACGATGATACGGTGACATGGAACGGATGTTTGAGAAGAGTTTGACTTTGTCCACTGGTATTTCAAACAATGGGACCAGTTGAAAGTCTTCTTGCACCTTAATACTCATGTCCTTTTTGCCAAATCGTCCTCAAACATTTGTTCAAGCTTATGTCTGTATATAATGTGTGTGTGTGTGTGGTTGGTTGTCTTTGTCAAGTTAAAAATATACGCGTTGTCATTGTGGTCAAACTGAGAAGTCTAAGTTGTCAATGTATTCAGGTGCATTCTTCTGAAAAGTATTTTAGAACAATGACAAATTAAGAGAAATGCTTTTCTATGCCTTAGAATTCTTTTTACACTACGCCACAAGCAGTCGCAATAATGAATTGGAAATAAAACTCGAACTTTTTAAGGTTTAACTTGAGCTTGGCTATGTTTTTAGCTACGCACACTTAACTACAAAAGAATCATTTTGTATTTAGAGTCATACACAATTGTAATATTTAATGAAATTATCCCCCTGCACATTTTACATTTGAATGTTTCATTTCCATTCTGGGAATTGAAAGACCTTTCTTGTGTCCTTAATTATAAATTAATAGACAGTTTGGGTTGATGCTCAAACAGTTTTTCTTTTTTGGAATTTTCATTTATTTAATAGTTATGGGAAAATGAGGTCTGCACTTCATCATTTGGGTTGTGTTTGCTTACAGAAGCTTTTAAAGAATAATTAAATTGAGAATGGGGAGGTGTTGAGTCCTATTTTGAACAATAAAACTAACCGAGAACAATGGATGATAGGAGAAAATGAAACTTAATTTAGGATGATGATTATGATGACCAGGGAGCTATACGCTGTCATGCACTTTATTTTATTACCTGCGGTTCCAAAAAAGGATATTTTAAATATTTCTTAAAATACCATGTAGTAGTTGAATTTTTAATTAGAAATAATTAATTCATGCAGTTATTTTCTCATTGTTTAGTTATCGCTGTGGAAAATAAGAACCAAGGAAAATTCAAGACTTCTCAAAGATATGGACATCACAGGAAATTCCAATCAACCGTAGATTATTAGGCTTAAAATATCATATATCTAGACTAATGACTTGAACAGTTGTCTTCCATTAGTGGAAGTATCTAAAGTATTTTGAACTTTCTGAAATAAACACCAAACGAAGTGTGTGAATCGCTGAGATGATGGCCGTGCTCTTCTAGCTCCACATGATTAAAGTCTAAGTGGTCACCAATCTGCAAGGAAGTATTGTTGTAGACAGATTGTAAATTATAAAACAAAGAAATGGATAAATTCATCCTGTTAGTAGTTAATCTGATTGCATTACAAACTACCAAAATGTGCAGCTGTAGTTTAATTAAATCAGTGCCCATTTCGCCATGGCTTGACTGGAGCGATTCATCTGTGCCGGAAACACTCCCTGACCCGCCGTATAATCATTCATCGGTTCCCGTTGGTAAAACTGATAAATCAAATAAAACATTGTATACTGTTTATCTTTAGTTAATTTACTTTACTCGTGGGAATTAGGGCAGCACCCGGTTCAGCAAGTTTCAGTTTATACACGATTTGGAAAAGTCAACTTGGGTGAATATGGTGAGTTTGATTTCTCACATTAAATAAAAGCTGGAATTGTAATGAAAAATGTACTTGCAATCTGTAACCAGTTTTTGCCTACGGTCTAAAAAGTAATGGAGATCTCCCAGAAGAAATGATTCATGGGGTTACAATAGTTCACGGATATGCATTTGAATTCATTTTTGACAAGGGAATTTTCATTACTCCGGCAGTGAGTCCAGCATTAATTTTACTTTAAGATACCTAATTATTCATGGGAAACGCTTTAACATGTGTGAATTTATTGTAGGCTCAGTTTGTGAAAGAAACCGATCCTATTTTTTATGATGACACTTTTGGGACTAATAAGACTGCGAAAGAAATCAAGGAATGGCTCCGAACAGTTAGCGAACAATTCAAGTAAGCAGTTTATTTAGTCGTGTCAGCTAAGTTAGCAAATTTTAATTAAATGACGTGTTGCGTAGACTCGGATCATACAGACTCATAGATAACAACTGCTTCACATTCATCCACGGCTTTGTTGAATTTCTGGGAGGAAAAGAACCCAATAAGTACAAAACACTGAGGATCTGGCTGGAGCAAAAGTGAGTTTAAAAATTAACTGCAGAATGTCAGTTGCACAAATTGAAATCCTTAAACTTGCATATTATGTGGTATTTCTTTGCAGTCATGAAATTGGCAGCCATTTGCAGAAGGCTTTGGACACTAAAACTGCTCCTACACTACCTACACCTACGAAGGCACCCCATTAGAGCTTTTCTTCGTCAATACGACCAGGGAGATCCGGGCTGATATTCTGTGCTTGTAAAGCATTGTAGTGATTGTACCAATTAGCCAGGGCATCATTCCTTGAAAATGAATCTCCAATTTTTTAAAGATTTAACGCAGTTTGCAACCACTAGCATTTTATCGGCCCGTATCACTTGGCCCATGACACATAAGCTTTTACACGTATTGACGAAGAAAATCTCTTCAGACTCTCCGCAGAAAGGTTGGCTAGACTGCAGATACAACTTCTCCAGCAGAAT
>JAQGAB010000469.1:0-26950 GCA_034696565.1 Isotomurus graminis | reverse complement strand
AATCCGTAACAAGGCCCTCGGCCTTCGTGAGTGAAGCAGTACACAGCCTAAAATATACGTTGACATAAATTATTCTACACAAATGATTTGCTTTATGTTCTGATAAATAAACTTACGTCGCTTCTTCCGACGATAAAATGATCTTCGGCAGATCCATCTGCCACACAACTACAGTACATATCACACCCAGATTTGTCTCCCTGGAACTAAATACAAAAAAGCAGGATTAACATGCTACCTTTCATCATCATGACTTAACGCGTTAAAATCAAAATGTACTTTTCATACTTTCATTTCCTTATCCCTCGTTGTGACATCGAAAGGGATGATGGCGTTTTTAGCCGCAGCATATAAAATTACATTCTTGTTGAGATGTTTGAAAGCGAGTCCTGTGATCATTCCATGGTCTCCTTCATGGTGAATTATTCTTGCTCGAATATTTTTCTCCCTAGTCAATTCACCTGATTGAACAAGATATTAATTTATAGCATCATGCGTTTCAAGTCTCAAGTAAGTGACTAACCTCTGTATAACTGGATCTCTCCATCTTCAAACCCAACCGCAAGCAAAGTCAAATTTTCATGTACTGCAAAGCACGTCGGTGGTTTAGGTCTGCTGAATCGGATTACCCTAAACAATAACCAATAACAATTCATGATTACGAACCCGTTCCACGCGCAAATTGGTTTGGAGTTAACAATATTAAACCGAAAGGGATTAAAATTACTTCTTCAACACCAACTGAGTCTTTGTTGGATCCAACTCAAGAGGTCCTCCGTCCCATATTTTGATAGAATGAAGTGCTGGTTCGTCTTCCTATAGACGGAGGTTACATATTTCTCAGAAGGGAATAGTACTTGTTGCTTTACGTTCCGCTTATATTTTAAGTTGTTTATATTCTTACACCGAGAGTGACAACATAAGCCGATTGTTTAAGCTGCTCCACTTGCAAGATACCCTTCAGATGTGCCTGGGCTACAGTCTTTGTTTCTAGCTGCCTCGATATAGATTGAACCGCACCCTCTGAATCTCCAACGAGTATCCTTCCTCGCCCACTTGACCCACATCTTACTGTTGATCCCTATATAACCCCGAAAAGTAACATTTTCACCAGTCTCACTGCATACAACAATAAGCAAAACGCAAAATCCCACCCACCTTCAAATGCTCTTTGATGCTAATATCCAAATCAACCTTCTCCAAATCAAAGAACTGGAACCTCCGACACTAAATGACCAGAAAAACCCACTTCACAATTAAACTGTTCACTCAGACAAAAACAAAATAATTAAATAATCACAAAGATTCTTTCTATCCTTATAAAGACTTCAAACTTACTTGAAACAAAGTCATATTGTCTTCACGTTTAAACAACTCCCGACGGTTTCTTATTAAGTAAACCACCTTCTTGATAATTGACCACGTTGATCCGAACTTTCAAAACCAGGTGTGCTTTGTCCTAAAGAAAAATAATCAATTGCTCTTAAACTGCCGAAGAATAATTACTAAAACTGACACAGCCCCTCAGACATTAATAGATCAGTGTGCATTAAGTGTGAACTTATACCAAAACTGTCATTCCTCCTCCTGTTTGTTTTGTATTTGTTCGAGAGGTTCAAATCTCCTGCTGCTGAATCTCTATGTCCGTTCAGTGAAACACTTTGTTGCGAAACAGCGAAAGAACTCACTTTCATGAACTTTGCATGTCAACTTGCATTTTTTCTCAGGAATATACAAATCTTGTAATAAAACGAAGTATATCATTTTATTAAGTCGTGGTATACAATTATCTCTCTCTCACCGTGTCTCATGCGTAATTAAAATCCCAACTGATTCCCCAGACGAGATTTCTTAGTAGAGTTGTGATGATCTGTGGGACTGCCACTTATAAAGAAGCTTTACGAGGGACTTTGTGTCATTTATTACGAGGAACCAGTTTTTGCAAGAAAAGGTTGTGCATACATAATATAAGGATGGGTTGTTTAGTAGAAGGTGCAAGAGAATTCCAGGGTCAGTTTGTCTCATTTCTCGATACAGGAATGAGATCCGGGTTGTGTGGAGCAGATGAACATCTCGAATTTAATATCACTTAAAATCATCTCAGACATACATTCAAAATGAATTTGAATCTGTTGTATTTCTTGGTGACTTATGTGGGAGTGTTGGTGGGTCATATTGGAATCACTGCGGCGATTCCCCATGCAAGATTGAGAGTTTCTGCGTTGTCATTTCAGAATCCGTTGGGTAATTGAATGATATTAATTTTTAGAGATTTGTACTGATTACTAAACGACATTCATTCGGTTTGAACAGATGTTTTCAGTTTTCCTGACACTCCAAGAAAACCTTCAAGCAGACCGGAGGATTATACATCAGAGGTTAAACGGTATCCGGGGATTTCAAACTACATAGCCAACTCTAATCCATATCTGAGAGGAGGGCCAATCGTATTTGACGAAGACTACGATGAACCTTTGCGACCCCAGGAAGTGTTTCCAGACAGAAGTGCCATTCCTTCAGCCAAGCAATCAAATAGGATGACAACTACACCCCAATCAATCAAAAGAATAACGTACACGGAGAAAATGAACACCCATCGAACTACAAAACGACCAGCTAAAGTGACAACGGAATTTCAACCGATTGTGTTTGTCTCATCCTCAACTACTACTGAATCATCATCATCCACAAAAAAACCGAGGACTTCAACTGCTGCAAGCAGCGCTGACTGCATTGTAAGTGAGGATGATGACTGCGACGAGATCATAATTGAAGGCAGTGTGTATGCCCCACTAATCTACAGAAATAATGAACGTCGTGCGCAACTTCGAGGCAACAAAGCCCACCCAATTGAGGGATTTTTCTTAGCGTAGACGATTTTTTACATTAATAAAAATATTTTTGACTTGTAAACTGAAAGCGAAGGTGTTTATTGGATATTGATGTCTGAGCAATGCCGGAAAGTTTCTTGAAGACCGCAACCCATTCCTTCGGTTCCATTTCGGCAATCTGTCATCAGGACAAAGTATTTATCAAAATCTGGTATACAATACAGACAACGCTGACACTTTAAATCTATTCGAATGTCTCATACCACCCCAGTTATTTCCAGCCCTGTAATTCATCCGTAGGATGCAGTGGTCACAAAAAAGTCCTTGTGGAAGCTGAGCATGAATGGTTTTGTTCACTTTTCCACCATCCTCCGGTACGGGAAACTGAGTGATTCCATTATCTAAGACAAGAATATTTCGAAGGAAACATTCCTCTGTCTCTGGAAGCCCTTCACACAAATGGAACTCCACGTGCCCTTGGTGTGCAGTTGTGAACTCCAGGTTGATTTCAATAACCTTTGGAAAGAACACATAAATGAATGATTATGTATTTTAATTAATAACTTGTATCTTTGGACGCACCTGTCCAGAAGTGTAAGTTTCTGAAATGATTCCTTTCCCATAGATTCCCCCATGTTCGTTGTCCCTGGGAGTTGGGTCGACAAAAGGATCGCCACAGAGTCCACAAGTTGTCACTTCTGGCCATTGATGAACTCTTCCACAGTAAAGACCATCATCATCGTAGTTAATGGGTGGGTTGAGATTCTCGTACTTTTCGAATCGCCACAACGAAGATCTGCTAGTAGGCAAATTCACCCGTACGTGGGCATGTGTTCCCAGAAACACTCCGAGAGCTACAATCAATAACGATACCTTAGACATATTGAATTCTCAATCAGGCAGCAGCTATTGACATAAAACACTTGGGATCTAAACTGGTAATGAAGACGATTCGACAAGGCAATCGATTACTTAATTATTTTAAACGATTGATTTTTCGTTCGTTATCATTGGAGCATTATATAGTCTGAAAAGGCAATGTCATGTTTTGCCAATGAACCCATGCTCCATGTAAAAACAGTTTCACAAGTGAGTAAATGTCAATAACTATTAGGTGACATTCAATCAATCCCTGATAAGTTCATACGATTTTAATATCAGATATCAGAATTGACAGATTACAGATTGTTTAAGAACTTGTTCATCAGACTAATCAGACTATTTTAACTAATATTAATATTTTTGTAAAGGTCTGATCGAATGATTCATAAGGAATTCCAATTTCTGCACCTTAATTGATTATGATGGTTTTAATAATTAAGTAATGCAACATTCTGTCTACTATATTTGTACATATTTTATTAGGCGGAGAAATCAGTTGCCAAAACTTCAACGAATAGAAATGTCTGAACAATGTCGGAAAGTTTCTTGAAGACCACAGCCCATTCCTTCAGTTCCATTTCGGCAATCTGCAACAATATGGATAAAAATCACTGTAATAATAGATTCAAACTGATTTCTTGTATCATACCGCCCCAGTTATTTCCAGCTCTGTAGTTCATCCTCAGAATGCAGTGATCGCAAGTAAGGCCTTGTGGAAGTTGAGCATGAATGACTTTGCTGACCACAGCTCCGTTCTCAGGGATAGGAAACTCCACACTTGCTTCGTCCAGAATGAGAATGTTGCTCTTGAAACAATCGTCAGTTTCAGGAAGTCCATCACACAAGTGAAATTCAACGTGCCCTAAATGAGTTGTAGTGAAATCCAAACTGATCTCGATTACCTAAACATTGAATAAAATAGTAAAATAACGCTGACACTCTGATGAGTTACTTATGACCTAGGTAGTTAACATACTTGTCCGGAGGAATAGTTAGCTGCAATGATTCCCACACCAAACTTGCCTCCATTCTCATTATCTCGTGGCACAGGGTCTGTTTCAGGGTCTCCGCAAACTCCACAATTTGTAGCCTCTGGCCATTGGTGAACTCGTCCACAGTACAAAGCATCATCGTCATAGTTCACTGGAGGATTCCTGGATTCGAATTCTGGCAGTCGCCACAAAGATGATCTGCTGGCAGGCATCATTACTCGAACATGAGCCTCAGCGCATACGAAAATGGCCACAGCCAATGTAAGTAAGAAAGCTTTCGACATTTCGACAATATTGAAGATATTAGGAAAGAAAACAAAAGTTTCTGAAGCGACTGGTTCCCTGTCACTTCAGTTGAACGTTATATACTGGACCTGAAGTAAAAAGACACTTGTCAAGAGGTTGTAAACAACCTGACAGTGTTTGAGATTATTGAGATAATGCTCTCTGTTCTATATAACTAGACTATCCACTCCAGAGGAGGTGTACAAACTTGTCAAATAGTTATATAATTGTACCAGCATTATGCAGTAATGGAATTAATTACATGCCTGTCAAAATCGTATGAAGCGTTCACTTGTCATCATCAATCATTCAGCTCGAGTATCTTTATGAATCAATCGGATTAGGTAAGCCCTCGTGTCGTGACAGTTATCAATTTCCTCTTGGAGATTACAACAACCATATTGCATGTATTTATATTCATCAACTTTTACGCAATAAAAATTTTGGAATAATAAGCACTGTAGTTTAGACTTCAGTGATGGCATAATTTCAATGATAAGTAAATATTCAAGAACTCAAAATTTAAATACACATAATTACACAAATTGTGAGAAGAAACAGTAGTAATAGCCGTTGCTTGCTGATCTTCAATGAAAAGAGGGACTGTTTGACACTGAGTCTTCTTATTCCGTGTCGATCCACGGAGCAGTAAGCATCATTCCGGTGATTAGTATCTGAAAGACGATGTAGAATGCTAGAAAGCATTTCCGGAATTTATTACCCTATAGTGAGATGTAAATAAAGTATAGTAGCAATCTTCAGTACAGATACAAAAGAGCTCAACGAGTAATAGATCTACCATAGGTCTTATATCATTGAATCTGATTTCTACAATAGGAATATGGGATCTTCCTGGTTGCATTTCCATTTTTCTGTCACTCGCGCAGATGTTAATCTATACAGAAAAAATGAGTAATATTATATATACACAAGTAACTAATCTATAACTTCATTTTATAAATTCCAATTACCGTGAGAATCAACATAGCACACAAAGAAAAGACTCCAGAGCCAACGCAAACCATCTTAGCTTGGAAATTTTTAGCAATTCCAGGAGCTACAGCCATACTTGCAACTGAAACGTGATTTATCAATTAGATTACTTCATCGTCTAATGAAAAGCTTTAAGGAATGAGCTTGTGCTTACTTCCCAAAGCCCATCCTGCATATCCGACGACAGTGTGGAGATAAAAGGTGATTTTTAGAATAAAGCTATCCTTGTTCCTTACAAATCCAGTTGCTAATGCTCCAACACAGCTGAAACAGGCTCCGTAGCCCACGTAGATGTGTACATTGCATTCTTCGAAGGACGGCAAAGTGTAGGACATGTAAGTGATGAGCAGTGCGATGATCCCTATGATCACGTGGACACAGAGCCAGCTCTTGTGACCCTTAATTTCCCCCCTGTTGTAGGTCTCCTTGTAAAATCTAGAAATAATTATGGAGACAGGGAAGAGACAGAAGTAAGCAACGGTCATCATTCCCCCATGAGAACTTCGCTTGATGAAGGGCGGTGGGGTAACTCTCTTGGGAGCCTTCGTGGTTGGAGTTTTTTTGCAAGGGTCACACAGACTTAATGGAAACAGTCTCTTGGGAAATCCTACCCTCGCAGGCCATGGAGCATTAAGCGCTTGGTCCGCCGCGTCTTGACAGATAAAATTCGCTTGCCAAGCAGAACAGATTTTGTTCGGATGTCGGAATGTACGAGTCTGTTGTTTCTCTTTACCATATTTTTTCTGTCTGTTGTAGAACAAGACACATTCTCTGTAAAGGACACAACAGAGAAATGAAACTTGTTCGATTAAAGACTTAACATATTATTGTATTCTATCAACAAAGTAGTTCATTTACGTGTCGAAATTCCCAGCGAATCGTATTGGAGACCAAATGCCTTTCTTGTCGAAATTAATGTCGAAGTAGTTGTCTGTCCCTTCGCACTTGATTTGGCTTTTGAGTCGAATGAACACGGGTTTTCTTGGATCACCACTTTTCGCTGAAGGGGCTTCAGTTATCAGATACTTTTGTCTCCTGTGCTCCTTCCAAAGGTAGCATTGTGTGGCATTGTATCTCTTCCCGTACTGCCGATAGCATACAACTGGGGGTATATCTGGGGACCCAGTGGTTGAGGATCCCGCAGTACTTCCATTAATTGGAGCGGTCAAGGTGGTGGTGGTATTTGGAGGCAGTGGTGTAGTAGGTGGAGGAGAAGGAATGGGAATATATTCCAACTCAATAGTTGGCAAGGGCAGGCATCTTGGCAAAATAGGAGACGGGAGAAACGGTTGAGGAACTCTGGTCTTGTAACCTTGATTCGGGTTAATAGCATCCTGTTGCTTCTTGTCCGGATGGAACTCATAAGGTCCGAATTTCTCCACAATCCATATTGGCCGATCGAAATCCAAAATGAGAAGGACCCTGCACTCAATCCAGCAGTTATTTAGTGTTAAATCTACAGTAACTCATTCTACAAAACAACAGTGAAAGAATGCCTCACCAGAATTCAACGATCCTCGCACTGGAACATTCGGTGTGACTCCACTTAAAGTTGAAATGTACTTCTTTCTGTTGTCCTACTGGATACTTGTCCCAACGTCGCCGGTACATGTAATGAAACGACCCAACTGTTGGATGCTGGAAGAGATGAAGGAAAACGTGTTAGCGATTAAAGGATACATGACCATAAAGGCGATAGAAGAGTAGGACATGAGTAATCTGAATATTGCTCTTACCATTAGGGACACATCAGGCCTAGAGATGCACGGAATAATCTTACCGAACCCATGTTTGCAATCACTGCACTCAAACTCTGAATCGATATCGAACTGACCAAAAGGGAACCCCAGTCCGAATGGCGCGTGGTTAGCTTGGATGACTAACCCTTGGAACTCCACATCCGACTTGATGATCACATGAATTCTTTGGTAGTAATTCCCCTGGCCGTCTCCAATGTATGCCTTCGTCTCCTGGCATTGTATCTTTTTCAGTTCCAGGGTAATACTTCCTGGTTTCTTTGCACGAGACTGAACTAAATTCTCCTTTAAGTTGTCCTCAAACTTTCTCACCCCACGGTTAGCTTGGAGCAGAAAATACAACAATTGTTGGAAAGGCCATTGGTACAGTGTATGCTCCCCTTGGCCCACAATGCACCAGTTCACCAAACGATACTCGTACTCGTAGTAATTAGCCACGTCTTTCTTATCCACACCCGATATTAAGGCGTTTTTAGGTCCCTGTGCAGTCCCCGAACAAAATAAGTATACAAACCCCATCAAAAATTTCCAATTCATTTTGAAGAAACTTCTATTATTCTAATTTCAAACGACAAATGAAGTGACCGCAGCTTCGATGAAACACTCCCATTCATGACTTAACAGTAAGTGAAAGTCTGCGCTGTCACTCCAGCTATTTCTACGACAACTTTTGTTCACTTTCGTCGTTTTATTTCTTGTAAAACTCAATATTATTTACACTTTTGATTGATTGTTTTTATGCAGATGGTTGTAGAAACGTATTGTACAATTAGAGCTTATTTACGATAATCATAGTCAAAAGTTAGTATCATCGTCACTGTCAACGTCAACTTCATAGTCGTCATCACCGTCCCATGCAATTGTAGATTTTTCAAAAATAAGCTCAGCATATTCTTTCAAGTTCTTTTCATAATCCATAAGAACGAACGGGTACTTGGGTCGTAAATCCAGTAGCTCACTGTATATTGTTTAACATTCACAATAAATAAACACAACCAATATGCAATTAGTCGTATTCGTAGGTTAAAAAACTTACTTGACAAAGTCCTGCTTTGTATACCTAATTAGCCTTTCTCTCCGTTCAACTTCGGAATCTTCTAGATGTCCAACCATTTTAATATTTAAACTGATGATGGTCAGGAACACTTCCGTGAAGTTCTCCACGTTAGTTCGAACAAGAATGATTTCTCTAGCTAATTCTGAGAGTCCATGAATCCGCAGGGAAGCGCTTAATTCGGCTAACTGGCTTAGAGTTTCATTATCTTGAATAAACTTGGTAAGGTCTCCAGTATAGCAATACTCCAGGATCGCTTCAATACACTCATTAGACCAATCAGGACAAGGAATGCTGTGTGGAGTACCAGACTTCATGAGTTTAATCAGCGTAGGAGAATTCGCTGTTGACCCAAAGAAATTATAATTTGCAGTTCATTCTTGGCTCATTTCACCATCCATTTAACACCAGATTTTGATAAAGCGTTACCTTTTAGAACTTCGGAGTGCGCGGGGTAAACCCCATCCTCTGTGTGAATATTGACATCTGCGTCAATCATTCCATCTGTCATCCTATTGTCCCACTTTGATTTCCAAGCTTGGGCGAATAACTGTGTATGAACTTTTGCAGAAGATTCCGGAACCACGTCCATATTGACAATCTTGTTCTGCTGGTCATTCCCATTGCTTTTAGAGGTTTCGGGTTTTGTGTATAGATTCAGAGGCTTCTTTATCGGTACCCTATCCGATAATACGTTAATTTCAACAAAGAAACGCATCGTGGGGTGAGGTGAAGGGCCCAGAGCGGCGTATGTCATGAATTTGTCCCATCCAAAAGTATTGTTTTCTAAAGTCCATGTTCGCGTATAATTGAAGTCAGGAAAGCCTGGAGAGATACGAATAAATGTTACTTCCTATTCATTCTCGAATACTTATCATATATATATATATACATTGAATTCCATATTCCATACCCTCCCTCTCCATGAAGCGGCTCTCCTCCTGCTCTTCCGGGTGGCGTAGAGCGATTCGAAAGTAAGATGTGACTTGCTTGTTATTTTCATCCGTCGTTCGGAGGTCCGTAAGCCTTAAGTGCATGGATATGTATCTGGTATTATTTTCCATGTGCCAAGGGTTCACTACTATCTTCCTGAAAGGGTCGACAGTAATTTGTTGAAATCTTGTTATTACATTCGTGTTAGTCTAACATCGTTTGAAATGCACTAACCAACTTGATTCCTTGCCTACATCTTTCCCTAAAGTAATTTCTTCTGAAACGAACTTCTTAGTTGGAGAACCGGCATTGTGGTTTGTGATCACACTTGTAGGAAACTCCCACATAAACCCGAATGTGGATACTGTACACTAATAAATTAGGAATATTACATTTTTATTTGAATTGTCGGGATGAACGGCAGACGGCATACTTTTTCAGGAGAAAGATGATCGATGCTGACAGAGGCCATACTTCATGTGATTCCAGAGAAAATTGTATAGGATTCTGTAAGATGAGGGGAAGAGGCGAGTGATGAGGCTTGAAAGAATGACCAGAGACTAGAAGTACAAAAATCTGGAACCAGACGGTCATTAATCTGGTTTCAAAATCCATAGCTACTTTACAAAAAGCTACACTTGCAACTCACGGACTTTTATTTCAATTCATTCATAATAATAAAAAATCAATGAAATATGGACAGAATATTGGAAAAGGTCAAAATTGTTATATCAAAATTTGAAGAGAATAAAAGAATAAACATTAATAAGCCTCGATGGGATCAAAATACATTTGAAGGAAGATTTAAGCACTTTTTTGCCATCACAAATCCTGGAAACTTGTTTCATTCCGATGCAGAGTTTGAGCGTGCTAAAGACATTGTACTTCGTTACAGGTTTAATCTTGGAGCAGTGAACGTCCTTATTTATAATGAGTTTGATTGGTGCACTGATTGTCTAATTATTTTTAGGCAGGGAGAGAACTTCCCGAATATGTCAGAAGACGAATTGTGGAGACAAAAACACCTTTATGATTCCGCATTCCATCCGGAGACGGGAGAGAAATCATTTATTATTGGGCGAATGGCGTTCCAAGTCCCAGGGAATATGATAATTGGTGCTGGAATGCTGACTTTCTACAAGTGACTGCTTTGGATAATTAAAGTGTGAGAATCATAGCCCATACGCCATAAAGTATAGCGGTGATATTGCATTTACACAGGTCAATGTTTGGGGTTCTCATGTGGCAATGGATTAATCAGTCATTTAATGCGACAGTTAACTATTGCAACCGGAGTGGGTCTAAGCAGATTACTGACGCGTATGGGATATAGTTATGAACTATACAAATATTCATAAAACGTAAATCTAACTAAACATTCTAATATGCAGGGATATCTTCAAGAACTATATTCAGGCTGTAGCCTCATCCATGGGCATTTCGTATTACTTCACAAGATTAGCTGCTGTAATATTGTAATCAATATGCACACAACAATGATGTTTTAAACGTGGCCATTTTATTATTAGAAATCTAGGCCTGTGGTAGCAAGGCTGGTTCCGTTTCTTGCAGTTGCAGCTGCCAATGCTGTGAACATTCCGTTGGTTCGTCAAGAGTAGGTTTAAATTCAGCTTCTTAATTAACACTGGAGCGTATTAAATTCTTCTGTTATTACTCATTACTGTCATTACCCTTAGAGAGATTAAAGATGGAATGAAAATCACTACAAAAGATGGACAACTTTTAGGTTCCTCGAGACAAATAGCTGTAATTGCGATAGCCCAAGTGGTGTCTTCCAGAGTAATTATGGCAGTTCCATCCATGGGTGAGTTTCAATCATTATATAATTCAACAAAACCAACCATATAATAACGTGGGTTTCATCATTTAAGAATCTCTTAATTATATATGTCATCCGCAGCTATCCTGCCTTTCATAATGACTGGATTTGAGAAAAGTGGTTTTCTCCGGAAGCATCCTTGGTTCCCTTTTCCATTCCAACTTCTCTTCACCGGAGCAGTTTTAATAGTGGCTACACCTGCAGGATGCGCATTGTTTCCTCAAACAGCGTCTCTGCCTTTGAGTTACATAGAAAGTCCTCTTCTGGTAAACTTTGTTGATTCTTAACTTTAGGATCATTTCCGTCACTGAAATTCTTATTTTATCGCTTTTTTCTACCTCAGGAAAAGATATCAAGCCTTCCAAATCCACCTGAGAGAGTTTACTACAACAAAGGACTATAGGCCTTAGCACACGCCTATCTTATCTGTGATCTGAATATTTAACCTGTTTACTTTAAAATTCATTTGCCCACTTAAGGAGAAGCACGGTAGCTTTTACTGTAGGTCGTCTAATGAGTTCTTATATGTGCCTGAAAATCCCAATACCCAGCATTGCAGAGTCTAGTTCAGGATTTCGGGTTATTCCGTCGCCCTTCTCAAACCCATTTCTCGGAATTTCTGGTGCTCAACTGCTTTTAACAAAATTCCCTGTAGGATCTCACATGTTACATCCAAACACATATTTGTTGTAACAAGAAAAACTAATAAATTCTTGTGCTATTAAATATTTGATAGTAAAGCCATATCTTACAAGATTGACTTCAGCTTGCCTAGTTTTTGTACGAGATACTCTTCAGTCACTTCCTAGTTTCAAACTCTCCAAGTGACTACACACATCAGTGGTATTAGTGTGACACGATCCATTATCCATGGGATCGGATTACCGATTTCCTTTATTCCTCGGCTACTCAGCAACACACAGGCATTTTACGATAAAGCTCTTCTCTAATAAATATCACATTACAAATCCGCCTTGAAGAGATGAAAGCTAATTGATTTACTTTACGTGAAAAACGGTCTTAAATATTTCATCACTTTACGATGGTCCTAGCTCCTATTTTAGGTTTGAGTCTCAGCTTCATTCCATGTCTCTTGGTAAATATTTACTCATGTGTAGACAAGCTAATGCTAATATCAATAGAAAAGCACCTTCTGCCTTGTCAACCTTCTGGTGAACTTTTGCCAGTAGTACGTGTATTATGTGTGGTTCTGTTAATACTTTGAATGTAAACTCAGTTAACGTTGGTAGACAGAGCAGAAGAGACTAAAAATAGACTAAGTGATTTATCTTTCCATCAACACTTTCTACTTTTTCTCTTTTCCAGATTGGATTCATCATGCTCATCTCGTTTATGCTGTGCAATTGTGAATACATCGGAGAGACTGTGGCCAGGCATTTCTGCGCTTGGAAGAACAGGAGGAAGAAAACCCTAAAGCTTGACAATAATGGCAAGTTCAGTTATTTAGGGATATTTAAAGATGCTCGTGGGTAAATGTTTGAATGTATTATGGAGTAAATTATTGCGCAGGAAAGTCCAATAAATCTTTAAAGGGTGGTGGAACAAGCAATAAATCTGGGCAAATGAGGGAAATTGAGCATCTTAACAGACCGATGGATGATTCCAGTGAATATGGCGTAACTATAAGGAGGAATATTCCTGGCAGTGGTAACGAAGTTATGGATGGGGTACAAGACTCTTTATACGGTGGGAGCGAACTGGCATCTGCACCTTCGCTTTCACCTTCTCACAGTGTTAGTGATTTAATTGACTTTGGGGAGGACTTTGGTACTAATATTAACGACGCAGGTATAAATTCGATTGTTAACTCAAGTAATAATCCATTTGACATAACTAATCACACAAATAACCTTCTGTACCTGAATATTTGATTTAGAGGGCTCAGACCCACCTCCATCTTATGATGAATGCTTGCGAGAGAAGTACAGCAAGAATTAATTATTTCAAACTTCATCTTCATACCCAAATTGGTGAATTGTTTACTTCATATCGTCTCATGAACTATGAAAAGACTACAGGGACTAATCTTAGCGTTGTCAACAGTTTAATAGCGTAAAAATGTCATTCCTACTCTACATTTTAATAACTCTGTGTCTACTTAATTAATTGGATCGAATTAAAGAGACAGATGGTGTGAACTGTGAACTATTATGATCATGATGAGGCATCTTGGAGTTACAAAAATCATTGATCATTACTGTACACTCCCAGTATTGATTTGTAAAACCTTGCTTGTCCTACATAACATCTGGGACCACAGAGGCTGACAACAAACACAATAGAACTTATCTTTTTGGCTCAAGTTCCTTGCACGTTTCCCCTTAGCTCGCTTTATTTCCCGTTGAAATGTCAAAAAGAAGCTCGCCAATTTTTGGCTATTCAACTGATTCCTCTGGAGCATTGAGCCGTGCTGAGAACAAAACAGAACAACACAAATCGCAATGAGTACAACTCGGAGTCATAAAACATTCATTGAGATGACTCAATAATTCTTGACTAAAAAAGTCAAGCCTTCTTTTCGCATTCCCTTGCCTGTACATAACTCAAATAATGTTGTGTTCTCCACGACCAGTTTGAACAGAAACCAAGTAGCTTAATAATACTTAAACTGAGACTCAATTTGTTCCTTTCGCCAATCCCCGTCTTCTAGCATTATGTATCGTTTGACTTTGACTTTAGTAGGGAGTGAGGTTTGACTTGAAGGTTAACTACCAAAATAAAATGATGCCAATAGCTGTTTTAACAGCTTTTGTAGAAAGTCCCAAACGACCGAATATTTTACACTAGTTGGGCTTAACTACTTTTGCTAATACTACTCTCTACATAAGTCGTGATGAGTTATGTGATGACCTATGTAGACCGGAAGTAACGAGAAGGGTGTGGTGGAAATCGCTGCAATGCCCAAAGTCTCATCTGTATCTAATAAACATGGGAAAACACCCATTACTCCAAACAGCATTATATCGTTTAATCCCCGATTCCTGGTTGTTGTTTTCCACAGCATCTCGATAACTAAAAATCAAGACTTTTATTACAACCATTCGCGTTGATCATTTTGAAAAATGGCAAGACTTTCCCAACTCTTGACCTACAGAGAAAATAAATTACATCCACATGTACGTAGTAAATGGCTTTCCCGAAGATTTCGTCGTCACCTCTTCTTTGAGCAAAATAAACGAGGACATGTGCACCCATTCCTTGTGCTGATGTTTGTCCTTTTTACCGCATTGCTTTCCTCAAAACTTACGGACATGCTCTGTTGCCCGAATCAGATTAATCTTTTACAAGTATGTAGAAAAGGGATTCATAAGACCATTCGAAGTGCCAAATTGGTTGTTTAAATTACATGTACTATTGTCTTCCAAATGTGGTATCCATACTCATAACCGAATATTGTTCAGATTAACGGGACATTCCTTAAAGTTAGTCTCTGCGATGTAGGTCTGCAACTTCTTTCTTGGCTGGCAACTCATGTAACAACCACTTACAAGAATATATTGGACATTGTGTAAGCTTTCTACGAACCATGACAAAGTTACGTAAGAATGTCCTTAGGAATTTGCATGGAAGGAATGCGTGTATAAAACGTTAGTTAGTGTAGCTAAACCGTGACTCTTCTCGTTGTCAGTACAAATCGGGAATCACTTTATCCATTTTGATTTTCTCTGTATATTCTTCCAAACTCGACTAGAAAAGAAGGCGATGAAGATTCTGCGCCAATTTAACCAAGAAGAGCCGCATTATCCTCGCCTTCTGCATAGGAACGTAAATACATTGCTTGTGATCACATCATATCATTGGACACACAGCAAGAGTTCTATAGTAGGCGTAGGAATCACAGCTTGATAACAGCACTTCCTGCACAAATATTGCAAATACAATAACTACTGTTAACCCTAATAGAAATACATTGTATGTCTACGTCCCGTCTGTTATGCAACCACCTAGACAAATCTCAGCTAATTTTTCCGGGTGCAGTTCATGTGTATAAAATTCATGGTCAAATGGGACACTTGGAGAATAGGAGATTGTGGAAATGTCCCAAAAGAAGTGTCTGATTAGGAAGGATGATCACAGACGGGAATGACGGGATAAAGAAACTCTCTGACTCCTTTCTCATTTGGCATCTAATGTACCATTCATTCAATCTACCCACCGCAGCTGTACATCTAAACTTCAAAAGCAATAAAATGCATTAGATCATGTTGATGATGTTGATTTGCGGTGAATCGTAAAATAAACCACTTTCACCTTTGCTCTCTTTCTCCCCACACACTTTCACTAGAGAAATCATCTTCCAATTTATTATAAAAGCATCTCATGCTGTGGTCTCATCTTTCAACCGCAATCAACGATCTTCTCCACCTTCGCCTCTGGCTCATTGGACTAAAATGTGTTTCTAAAATAAGAATTTGATTGTAACCGATTTCTCCACACCCTCTGCCTTCATTTACTATTTACTTTTGGTAGTAAACATGCTCTCTTTATGATGACTGGAGTGTAGTGAGTAGGTATGGCTAAAAGGCTCGTAATCTTTAGTGGTAACGAGCAAAAAGGTGTTCTTTCAGAGGTTTTTTTACAAATGCTATTCCATTAGAAAGTCTGCGAGCGTTTCCTTTAGAACTCTGCATAGACATGTCTCTCCGTCTTACTTGTATGGGAAGGGAAGTGGCCTTAGTTGTTTCAAGGTAGCGTAAAGCAACTCTCCCGTCGCAATCATTGACTTCGTGCATACGAGAGTAGGAGTGTACACGTACCACCAAATAGTAGCAGTTTTGTAGTAGTGGTGGCCTTTTGTTGAGCAGATTGCTGGGATTGGAACTTGACTAGTAGAAGAGTACTGTCTTATTACTTCTCTTGGTGTATCGTTCTACCACTGCCTTACTTTCTCGGGGCTTTTGTGTGCAATGCTGATGTTGGTCTCAAGGATAGAAAGTAAAATACCCGAATTCGGATCAATATCTGGCGTCAAGCGGGAGTTTTAGTCTCTCCTGTGTGACCAGGGACCTCAATGAAGATGAGAGACCACTTTAAGGCAGTGCCGTTCCCCTCCCTTCCCCCCACATTCATCAGTACTTACTCTAACCGTCTTCACGGTGGTGGTGGACTTTTACACCTTAAGTGACGTTATTATTAAAGACTGTGACTACTTCTCGCTTACCCCATTAAATACACTCGTATCCAGTCTCACATCATGAAAAAAAATGGTATAATATTGCTGATACAGACTTCGAATTAAAATCCCACAATAATGTTGGTATCACTGGTCGAAGAAATAGTAGTGACTACTCTGCCACTTCCCTCGGTCCTGTACATAAGGTAGGGAAAGGTGAAAGCAAAGAGAAAGTGCACAGTGTGTTGAAAAAGTACCCAGCTTGTCAGTTCCCACTCGTCCCATCGGACACTTTGCAACCAACAACCGACAGTGTTCTGTACACACTCATCAGCATCGAGATCTTCGCTCATCTCTCCACCATGCTTATCGTTTCTCTAATCATATCCTCGTTTATTAATTTGCACCTAGGCTTAAAAGTAACGTGATATTTACTAGCTTGTAATTCTTACTCTTTCACTATCATCACCTATAACCTACTCAAACTAAACAGTGTTCCTGTCATCCTTCTCATCTTCTCCCCTTGTCATTCTTGACTGACGGCCAACCTACAACCTGCTAATAGTACCCTTCTCCTTTTCCTACGCTCTCCTTAATACTTTCACTACTTAACTAAACCAAGGAGAAAGTCACTAATACAAAGAACAGCATCCACTAAAAGTCAATACCTTCTTCATCTTCCTTATCCTCCCTTTCTCGTTTTTCTTTTTCTGTTAATCATTTACTTTCCCGAGTCATTCTCTGCTTTGAGTTTCTCTTGAGAAGACCAACAAACAGCTTGACACTTTTTAAGTCTTGGCTTTCCTTTACGCAGTCATCCTTCATTCTTATCTCCACTACCTAAACCCTGGAATACATTTTTCATAGGACATATGGAAAGTGTACAGGTTCAGTGACCAAGATATCTTGTCACAACTCATAATCGTTACTCAATATCCCAGGAGGACTGTTAGTGAATCTAATCTACAGAGATTTTTACGAGAAATTAATACCTCAATCATAGCTTAAGTGCATTCATACCAACTTTAAGAGTAAAAATATACGCTACGTGGTCTTGCTTCACACACGATAAAGACAACTTGAGGGGAACAAGATGATTGGACTCATTAAGAAGCTTCATTGGGAGGATGTCAAGGGACCTCTGCTCTTTATTAGTGGAATGTTCGTTGGTATAATACTGGTGAGTTGGGCATCACATGAGATTTTTTAAATTAGGTATCAAAATCGTCTAAAACAATATATAATCTGTGGCAAATTCTGCATAGCCATATGCCTTAATGAAATGTTTTTGACTCATGCAGGTAGCAATAATATACTTTGTATCGAGATGGAAGAAGTCCCATGATAATAAGGATCAACGGAAATCGGACGATTCCCATGCAGAAGGTTAGTTATTCAATAGTTAATAGGAAGAGCATGTGGGTAAGATAAACCATTACACACCAATAAAATTTCGATGCCTATGGTAGAAGAAGGTGATTCTGAAATGGATGCAGATGGTGACGCAAATTATCCTTCAGCGATAATCGTCCAGGACGCCCAAGGAGACTATCTGTTAGAAGACAAATCTCAACTAGGACAAATAATCGATTTTAAACACGTTCCTCGTCGCGAAGTGGAAAGACAAGCGGCACGTCGAGAACTCGTCATCACAATGCTTATCGCAGAGTCCATGAGTAAATGAGATAAGCTTTACCGGAGGGTTAAAAAACAAGACAGAGCGAAGCAACGCGCAGACCGGGCTAGACTGCTTAGAGACGGACTTAATAACAGACTCAGCCTCATTAACGACATGTCTTCTTCCTACTATTCCAAAATCAAAGGCAACATGATGCAAACTTCTTGCATGATGCCTCCCGCAGGAGGACTTAGAGGCAGTGGGGGTGGAAGTTCCTGTATGGGAACCACCTCCACACGAGCTCGTTTCCGATCCCGAAGATTTGCTGAAAGTCAGCAATATCTTGATGACACAAGTTCTACTGCAAGCAGTCATCTCTATATTTGAATATCAATCAATGTGATACGTACCAAAAGCAATAATCACAGTCTAACCATCATTATCGTCACCGCATCTGCCTGCAGTTTCTCCACATCATCACGCAGCAACGGCTTGTCTTGCTAACCATCATTTTGAAAAAGTCCATTCCAATAAGTATCACCACCTACACCCACGAGTTGAAAAGTTAGGTTCAAGAAGTTGAAAAAGACGACTGGGACAAAGATAACCACCACCACCACCATAATCACCAATAATATATGTGTAGTTATAGATCCTAGACAGTAGATACGTGTGACTTTGACAAAAAATAGAAATGTGTATGTGTGTAATCTCTCCAAGAAATTACCTTAACTTCCAATCTTTCTATTATGTTAAGCTGTGCTTGGCCTTTTAATTATATACAGTTTAGCACAAACTTGACAAGTTAATGTAGACATTATAGCTCAATCAGAATTTAAGTGTAATTGTAGTTGTGTACCAAAAAATCCTGTTTGGTTTTAGGACAAATTCTACACGGTGGATAAAGTGCTGTGCAGTTTATCCATCCCTTTGGGCAGGTACCCTGAACGAAATGTTTTTGAACTACGACCTGTGTGAGATTTTTTGTATCCTACAGACATTAACTTCCATGTACCTCATCCCCTATTCCTTCCAGTAGACTTGTATGTGTCCTTGTAGTAGTTGTGTGTTGTCTTACATGGTCTAAGGTTTATCTCTGTTTTCCAGTCGAATTCCCTCATATCTTCTGACTTTGACTAAGAAACTGCCTCTCTCTCTCTCAAAAAAGGAAATGAACAAACACCCTTCGGTAACCTCTTCACTGGACACACGAACACGACACGCCCACAATATTCTACTAAAGCTCGAAAGCTTCGTTTCATCTCGATAAACGCGTCGTCGAATTGTAAAGAGCCATAAAACGGCCTAGCATGCAAAAATATATTTTTGTGGCTCTTTTCGCATTCCTCCATCGTACGTAAGAAGACTAACAATAATTATAGATTGTAGGTAGAAACACGTATTGTTTTGCAAAATAGAAGTGCTGTACTTGGTCTGTGTTACAAAATAGAAATAGGAATTTTGTACGGTTGTGTTCTCTCGCAAACTCTTGCAAATAGTAGCATAATATGTTGGAATAAGTTCGAACTACTTAATACTTGTATACTTAGCAATGTTAAGTCAGAGATAAACACATTAACCTGACTAAAATAATACTTGTACTCCTTTCTCAAAGAAGATGAATACATTAGTGAGAAATGAAACGCACTCAGAGCCTTCACTAAGTTATTTAAAATTCAAGTAACTGTATTTACATATTTTTAGTGTGTAAGCTACTGGAAGTGGAAATAGAATATATATGGGTTATACCGGTACGAAATATATTGTTAAGCATGAGAAAGTCTGTGCTTGACAGTCCTAAGAAAACATTCTATTTCATTGTACAAACTGCATGTATAGTTCTTAATTGTGAGTGATAAAGTTGTAACCGTTATAGGTGAATAATTATGAGCAATATTGTACTATATTCACAATATTAAGTAGTACATTTTTTAATTCTAAATACCATTTCATTGTTGGAACGGTAGAGACCGAATTAACCAGAGTTTTGTACAATTAGAATACTTATGAGTGAGTTTACGTGATTTCAAAGTGACTTTCATGGTAAATTGTTTGTTCCAGATCCTCAGCAATACTAGAAAAATGTTTTCTGATTTTTTTAAATATTAAAAAACGAGAGGACATTACGAGTGACCAGATTGATAATTTAAAATACACATGTTTATTTGAGTAAGCAGTGATATCAACGAGATGTATTGATGTCACACAACCTTTACCTTTGAAATCAAGCGAAATATTCTGTAGATGTAGGGTTTGTTAAATTCATATCCGGATTGACATATTCACGACTTAGGTACTCGTACCCCTTGTACCACCCTCAGACCAAGTAGATACGTCATAAAATAGTTCCAAACAGAGGAATCAAAAATTTTAAAAGTATTTTAAACATAAGTAGGAGATTATTTCCTTCAAGACTCCACATTTTAAAAGACGAAATATACCATTAACTTTATAGACTAATAACCACACCATTAGCCTTGTTCGATTGTAAATTTTAAGTTTTGGATCTTGTTAACACTTTCACGGTGTGTTAATGTTGTCAAAAATACTTATTAAGATACTTGAATTATTTGGAAAGTTCGAATTACGATGTGGCAACTTAAAAAATAAGTTGTATATTAACAATTTATTACCTATGCTCATACATACCACACAACTGTTGTTTCGAAAGTCTTTGAATGCAATTGAATATAATATGAGGTTAGTAAATCGAATATATAATTTATTAGTTTTAATTCTTGTAAACTAACAATGTTTCGTCATTTAACTTACGTTAAATGTGATTGGACATTACTAGTAATATAAACTAGTAGATCGTAATAAGAAATGGAAAGAGCCTGGTTGTTTTTCAAATGTACTTAAGATAGTACGTTCTAAAGGTGTACAAGAATTCGTTAGAATATTCTTGAGATTATTAGATCCGACATCCGACTACTTTTCGTCTATTGAATATTCTTGCCAACAAGTTTCCTTTGCTGACAATTCCTAAAATTAATTAGCTCATACAAGTTTTTCCTCTATTATCATGCAAATCTTTCAAAGAACAGCTGACCGTATTTTAATTTTGACTTGGCAAGTAGAGCAAAATGGAAAACAAAAGGATTAGTAAGCTCCTAAAGGATCCGTGTGCAAAAACACCAGTCATATAATAACTTTCCAACCTCGTCTCAAAGTTGAACAACGAATTTCGTTAAATATAAGTCAAATATAGAAAGTCTCAAAAAGTTAAGTTTGGTTTTCACAATGTATCTCAATAAGTGTACAGTTAATGAAATGTCCTTGCCGAATAGAATCTAAGGTAAGAAGTATGTGAACTAGCCAAAGGCGTTGGTACAATTTTAAGACAGCGATAAGGAATACACTCTCTCTCAAAATACTAACCGGTTGGTGCTATTATATAAGTTGATATACTTGATATGCATTAATAATTTGGTCAGTTTAACTGACTTAATCTGTTCCAAACTTTCAATGTAATTAATATTGTGTCCCGTGAGTAGAAATTGGTGTTGTTACCGTCATCTTCGATGTTAAATGTTTGTCTTGCGTGGAATTTCACACATTTGCCTTTTGACAAATGAAGTGTAATATGCCTTCTTTCATTACACATGAGAAAGTATGCAGTCACGGTTGAAGGTGTCGGTCGAAGTGAAACAGATTCTCTCCAAGAATATTATTTGAAGACTATCTATACACAATGTATAAATTCATATAGGTTGTTTAAAAACTGCACGTTTCAAGCAGGAGAACTACACGAGAAATGTAAAGTGAACGAATGTGAATTTCACTCAAGCACTTTACACGAAACCGATGTCATCTCTCGGTTGATAAATTGACGTAAGATTAGATTTGTGGAGAGATGAAAACCTATGCAGGCCAAGGACAAAGAGAGAACTTGATGCATGCGTCTAGCTCAACTTCATATATGATATTTAACTATTTTAATGATATTAGCGCCCTAGAATAAATCGTTTTATTGTTACTTCCCTTCCGACCTAAAATTGTTTTATTTATATTTTAACTCTTATTAAAACTTTCCCTGTCAATTTATGATACTCTTTACGGATACGAATATAAAAAACCCTTGTTAGTGCACGTTTTGTTCCAATTAAAATTAACCTTCTGAGCCAACAAAATACCTAAGTAATTCATATCTTCCTTGTTCAACCAATTACCTACAACAAAATGAATAAAAACAACTACAAAATAGAATGTAAAATAAGTGTGTTTGTTCATCTGCCTCCGCGAATGAAATCACGCAAGATTTTTTGGCAAACGTCCCAGCCTTAATAAGCGTTCGTGTGGAGTTTATTGCAGGAAAACATATTTTGCGAATGCATGAATACAATTAAGTTCTATTTTTGTTGTTGTTGCTTCTTTTACCAAGTTTTCGATACTGTCCAGAATTTTTGGGAGATGAGTTACCAGACAAAGAAGAATGAAAAAAATAATCCGCTTTAGAAGTCAGTAGTGATGCTCTTTTTGTGACAATATTCTAGAAAGTCTCACTCAATTCAATTAATTTAACTGACTCTCCTGCTGCTGATTCTCATTTATAAAATATAATATCCTTTGTAGGTGGACTCTTTTGTCCTTTGTCTTAAGCGTTCGAAAATTAGGAACAACGTGTCTTTGGAGACGCTGAAGTTTGATAAGGTCTTGCGATTAAGTACAGTAACATAAAGGAGTGAAGGAATCCTGAAATAAATTGGCCCAGCGGTGAGAAAGAACCCGTTCTAATTGATTGATTGATTGATTGATTTATTAATACAATGAACCACCCCTTGGCAGGGTCTATAAGTTGGAGGAAGTAAATTGCATAATATTGACTTTTAGGAGCTTTCTATATTCTGTCTTGGACTAAAGTAAGCTTTCAAATTACCTGCTACTTCCACGTCATGTTTATAGAGATCGGCACAATGCTCGAAGACCACGAATCTTCTTTCCAAGGCTAACAGAACGTGAAGTTTAATACTTCTTGAGTATTCTTAGTGAAGATCATATCTAGAAGACATCATGAATAAAACAAAGGCCAAAATGATAACATCTCGTACCGTGCTTCCAAGCAAAAGAAAAGTGGAAACAGATTTTCTTGAATGATATGCTATGTACCAATGGCATATACACATTATATACAGCATCTATCATTCAACAATGGATGAATGAGTGGTGGACATGAAAAAGTAACGAGAAACACATGGATATAAAAGTTCTTACTAACCACATAACGTTTTGTATACAGAACTACACGCTGCTTTTCCTTGAGCTCTGAGTTCTAGGCAGGCGAACTTACTATTCGGCATTGTTTTTGTGTCATATATGAACGCATGTAGGCATACGTTCTTAAATTTTTCATTTCCACTATAAACTAGTCTTCCGAAATGATTTCAAAGGAAATAAACGCCTCTAGTCAAATATAATATTACTCCCATCCCTGAGGACGCTCAAGTCAAAATTGTCAGGCCGCATCATTTAATTTAATACTTCTTGTTGGGACTGTCACATAAAGTACTTTGTGCGTCTTAAGGTAGGCACGTTTCAACTCGATCGGCATGTTGTCGTTGCGTACACTTTTCTTGGGAAGAAAATACTTAAAGTCACGGGTGTAAACTCAAGAAAGAAAAATATTTTTCACGCCATCTGAGAATTTCTGAAGATCATGTAGATCGTTTGCATACCCCTCGGTGTATAAATCCCTTTGGCTTGCAAGCGAAATGAGAAGAGAAATGTAGTAAAACACTTCACAAAAAGCTTTTACATCCGCTCTGCTTTCCTCATTGTTCCAGTAAGTCAAAGCGTTCGTCACGCCTCATGGTTCTGAATTCGTTTGGATCAAAGGATGAAATATGAAATGATATTGAACTCGCAAAGCGGACGATAAAGTGAGTAAGAGTGGGTCAAGTTGATTCCTTCTCAAGTTTATTTTTCACTTGATCTTGAGACTTTTATACATTCCTTCCTTTGAATGACTAAGTATGAGCACCTGGTTTGCGTGGGAGTTGTGCAAAGTTGAGCGTAGGTAGATGATGTACCTAGGAACTCATGTTGTGTGGTTATGGCTTTTCAATTTTGACCTCACTAATTAGTTGGACAGGGTTCAAGCCATAATTAATGGGCACCAGGGCAAAGGTGAATTAATAATTGGAATTTTATTAAGTGAAAGTTCACTTGACTTGTATCTGGTATCTGGTAACAAATGTGCAGTGTGTATATCCTGTTCCTTTCCATTTTAAGTGCATTAACAACGAGCAACGAGCACAATATATTGTGTATCCTTTGATTCACATACCACCCTTTGTAACATGATGAAACTCATAGGGGCTTTCAACGCTTTCACCATAAGTCGCACCTCAGATAATCCTTTCGGACGGAAATTCTGAAGCGACGAGTCAGCAGACTAGTCCACACTTATTGTCCATTCACTCTTTATCAAGTGTACATTCTCAACTCACTTGCCCCATTTTGGAGTGCAAAGTGTAGTCACGATGCATCATCATCAAGAACCTCTGCTGGTACATCTATTATGGGGGTCAAAGATGTAGACATCCGCGCGCTTTTTCCCCTTCCCTTCACTCCACACTACGGTCAGTGTGGACTGAAGGGGAAGGAAAAAAGCGCGCGGATGTCTACATCTCTGACGGGCACAATATTATTCCTTTTCCTTGTGGTAAAAAGTTGTGCCACACTTGAAATATGAAGTAAGACTAGTAAGGTTATCTATCAAGTAATGTATTGCTAGAGTCTTTCCTGCTTTTAAGTAAACTAGTTTCCTTCATACGATCCATCATCAGGATGAAATGCTGCTATATAGGATATTCTAGAAAGTAGAGAGAACATTTTATTTCATCTCTGGATAAAATCATAATGGGCTTTCACTCTTGTACTTACGTGGTAAATTAAGGATCTACAGTGAGGGAGCAGTTTGACTTAAAGTATTGACTCAGGAAAGGTCTGGAATGCCATATGGAAGACTCGGAAGCAATGAAGTATATTGAAGACATTTACCACTACGTCTAGTCAATCTAACCAAACTGCAGGGGGCTTCGAAGAATGTATACATGGATGTCGTTGCAAACTTTACCCAAAAAAACTACGCGTTCGTCATTCTACATTCTACATTCTACTATCGAGGGTTACTAACAATAAGTCTGAAATTAGGGGAGTTCTTTCCTGACTGACAACTTTCCCTGTGCACTATGAAGTGACTATGACCATGATAACGATCAAGAAAGCTACTATTCACCTCCGAATTACAAGCCAAAAATAACAGTGCTCACTACTCACTAGTACAGAGACTATAATAAATGAATTCACTGTCTATCGCGCACAAAAGACGGTCTACTTATGGACCTGACACAACGCCAATTGATTGGTTAGAGTTTGACATCCAGAGAAAGAGACGAAGAAAGTGAAAGAAGCAATTGATATTGACGTAAAAGAAAGACACAATAGAACGAAGTACAGACAATAAAGCATCGTCGGTGTGTGACACAGGATGAGATTGTTGCATGCAGTAGTACCTCACAATGACTAAGATTTCCAATTGAGAGAGCACCAAAAACTAGAGTAAGATTTAGCTATACACAGCCACAACTATATACCACAGCATACACTTCGATCATCATCCTACATCGATGATGATGATGATGATGGAACCAAGTGAATAGTTAGCTCTTAGTATTCAGTAGCAGCCAGTGGCAGTTGGTTTGGTAAGGAGAGTAGAGTAAAAAGTAAAACTCTCTTGCTCTTTCCTTCCTGTAGGATAGTTTCACATCTGCTAGGCAAACGTGAACATCTTCTAATAGTCATGTCTCATCATCTTTTTACCCTTGTCAACTTTGGTTACACACCAACAACAAGTTGTTCAATTCTTTTAAGGTATTTTCACTCAGTAGTGGATTTTCTTTGACTCGGAATGAGACACGACTTTCTCTCCTGCTTAGATAGTAGTGGTGGTGCTACTCTTAGGTTCCCTTGCTAGTTCATGAGAGAATCTGAAGTAGTTTCATGTGCATATCCCATTTTCTCCTCACATGTACACAAGTTTTAGTACTTGCTTCGCTTATAATTTCTCAACAGTACTTTCATAAAAGTGTCAGTGGTAAAGAAAAATCGTCTTGTTCTTAGGAAGTTACTTTCACTCCAAAAACTCATCCAAGTGCATTAATTTATCACGAAGCAACATGCCGAGCTTTCTCTGTGCGATATTATGGCGTCCTTCGTATTTGTGGGCTTAAGATAGTAATTAGTTCACATTGGAGTTGTTACACAAGATATAAAAGCATAAGTATACGACGAAAGAGAGAAAAGCACTTCTAATAAACTAATACATATACTTGTTGGCTTTACACGATGGACCAGTCTATTCCACTTGAACTCATTCTCATCGTTGGAGGAGCTGCAGTGTCTTTCCTCATGTTTATCTTGGTACGGTCTCATGAGCATTTTATACTTTCACGGAAGTCGCTAATCTTCATCGTTTATGCTGTAAAAGGCTGGTAACATTCTGCTTTCTCCTTTCAGATTTGCTTCTGCACGAGAAATCAAATTGATGATAGAAATGGATATGGACAAAGAGGTATGCTTTTGATTTATGCGGAAGCTGGCATGTACATTGTTTTAATAGCCACGAGG
>JAQGAB010000468.1:0-26968 GCA_034696565.1 Isotomurus graminis | reverse complement strand
AACATCGGTGGAGTCTCTTCCTCTGGGGCGGACAAAGACGGAGCTGAGTGATTAAGTGTCCTTCTATGGCAAATCCTTAATACAAAACCCATGTTCTTATCATTATTACATTTAAACTACATTAAGTACCACTCTGTACCTTTTCTCCACATTGGAAGGAGGGACATAAGGCCGTAACCAAAGATCAGGCGATGAAGACCAATTGGACACTTCACTTCTGGACGAATCTCCAGAGTCACTTTCATCATCTCCGTAGGTTTCATGGAACGCTGAGTCTGTCAAGTTATTCTTATCCCCGAAATTAACTCCCAAAGCTCTAATGGGTTTATTGTAGCTTGTGTGCTTAATTGGTTGAGCTCCAGTACAACTCCTCGTGGCATACGGACTTCTGTGTAACTCACATCCTTTGACTTTAAGCAGTCCATCCCGATCCAAAGTGTCCTTAGCAGTCCCCCTCACCAAATTGGAATTCTTTGTGGTTCCAAACTTCTCTTTGTACTGCGAGGAGTCGTTTATATTCAGAACTTTTGACGTTCTTTCTGTCACAAAGTCCACATCGTCTCCACTGCTGCTTAAGCCTCCGTTATTAACTCCTCCACTTGACTCTTCTTGGTACAAACCAGCTCTGCACTCTCTAAACTCTTGCTTAAGTCTCTCCAATGTCCTAATGAAATCCGAATTACTTAAATGCTTCACTTCAGAGTAATCAGGGATTTTTGTGTAAAGGTCCACAAGATTAGAACAACTTCCCCTTGAGCTGGACATTGTGATTGTGTGGATTACCTAAATAAACAACTCACCACTCCTTCACTCTGCTTAAGTGAAGGAGAGAGTAGTGAAGGAATTCGCAAGGGGAATTGTGTGTGGGGAACAATTCACATGTTAAATCGATGTGATGGAATGTTTCTCCTGAGGAAGTCGAGAAGTAGCTAAGAAACAGACCGTATTGATTACTTCAAGTCAACTGGTTTTATTCATAGCTCATCTGCATACTGTACAATCCGAATTAAACTCACCTGAGTAGGTTTATTCCATATATTTATTGTCTGTAGTATCTCAGAACTATTTAAATACAAACAGAAAGTACCACGTTGTTATGTACGAGTACTCCTGCATTAGCTTCTTTAAATAGGGAAGAACTTTGTCCCTTAAGTTTTTCTAACTTTAGTATATTAACTTTAGCGAATGAGGTATAGAATAATTAAATCAATATCCAACATTGGTGTTCAGGTTTGTGCACACATGAATAATTTCACCACATCCTGTTGACTCCAATTCTTTCTTATCTATGGGCCACAGTTATGTTCGTAATATTCCTTAATCCATATTTTATATCTTATTAGGTTAATTTAAGCTTACCAGAGCTGAGCAAGAATTCATATTTCCTTTATTTAAAGCCAGAAAAAATAGAAATGTTTGAAAGAATACCAAACCACGTAGATGAAAAGGTCATAAGAGCTCATCCACTTAATTTCATGCACTCAGTTCTTCACTCAAACGAGTTTAAGTCATTCACATTGGCTTACATCATCTGAGAGGCTTATCTCTGTGGTTTTATATGCCCTCTTAAGGATGAAGCTGATAATGTAGAGCATTCAATAAGTAATGCGTCATGACACAAGACATCACAAGAAATTCCTCGGTTAACGTCGTTCATATTTTATTACAAAACTAATTTATTTGCACAAACTTATGTAGACAAATGATTATTAGACTATTGATTAAAAATATTAATATTTCACGATAGTAATGGGGGATTTTAATAAAGTGTCACTAGACCAATTAAGGAACATAATCATACCACGCAGCTCTGAATATAAACACGGAGAACACAACTCCACAGAGTTGAAGAGATCCTACAATGACTACAGAGATAATTAGTGGAAGAAACAATCCACTTTGCATTTTGTCCAGACAGCCTTTGTCTTGTTCCACGTGGGCTGTTCCTTTCTGCGGTTTCCAAATACAATCATTGTCCTTTGCCAAGTCCCTTAAGTCTTCTTTTGAAGTCCCAGTTTGGCCGTTGTATATTTTTTGCAGCATTTCTTTAGCCTTTTCTGTGTCATTAAAGATGCAACAAGACTCGGGGATCTTCTGAATATTGAATTCATTAATCAATCGTCCGTTCAATGCAAATGATTTATTGCGTTCTATTTCATATATCTCTTTGAAGTCACCATATCCTTCCACTCCACAACAGTTGTTGTCTAACATAATAAAGTCCATAAAGATGGTAAACAGTTCAGACGTTTTCTCAGTTGGTTTGTAATGTTCTTTCAGTGTTTTTGACAGCTCAGCAGCGATATCGGGTTTGAAATGGAAGTAAAGAGCCACTGCAGTCATGTGAACTAAAAACCCACCGACTAGGAGGATTCCATAAAAAACCAAAAGGAATCTTTGATCTTTTAAGGCTCCACAGTATCCCACAAAACTCATAAAGAATACAAACGCCCCGCATCCAATCATAAGGTAACTTATAGGATCGGAAATATTCTTTTTCAACGGGTCTTCAGATAAAACTGTTCGGTTTAATGAGCGGAGATCTGATTTCCGGTACAACAGTTCTATAGGATCTGCACTGGTGTGCGTATAAATTCCAAAGCCAAGAAGGCAAAGTGCACCCGCCAGGAATATAAAGTTTATTAAGAAGAATGGAATCTTTATTATCAACATTTTAAGGTGTAGTTGATTACGATTTATTTAATAAGGGTCTAAATAGACAACAGAATGTTTAAAATGAACTTGCACTATTGCTCATATGTCTGTGACAAAGTTTTGAGTAGCACTGATCCCACTTGTAACGTCAATTCTCGTGACTTTCCTAGACTACGTCATGTTTCGTACTAAACTTCCTGGCTGTCCTAAAATATTGTGTTACAATAAACCACTTGTACTGATGAATTGTCTCTGGTTTTGGTAGTAGTCAGTCACATTACAAGCAGGAAGTGCAGTGTGGTTTACTGCTCCCTTTTTTGTTTTTAGTTCCTCCTTCCGTATGAAATAGTGTGCATGAATAGTATGCATGTAATATGTCAGAGATATCAAGTCTCTTGCGTACATTTACCTAATCTAACATGTAGAACAAAACGTAATATATATCTAAATTAAGTTGACACGTCATTTTCATGGATATCTTTGAAGCCACCACATCCTAACCTGCCACAACAGTTGGTGTTCAACAATGGATAGTAAAATAATTTAGTGTTTCGTCTGAGTGAAAACATTTAACGGTAACCAAAAACGACTATTTTTTGTTTTTTCTTTACGAGAAACGACCATAATATATTGTTAAAAAGACATCTACGAAGTTAACTTAGCATTAAGTTAACTAGTTTGTCAGACAATAATCTTATTGTGCTTCCAATTTACACCAAATACTGTACTTTTATCGTCTGGGCAAATAAAGTATTCTTCCACTACCAACATAGACGCAACACTTTGGATATTTGGATAGTGCCATAGTGGTGTCTCATAACACTACTCGATAGATCTATAAAGCAGTTCCAATTTCATAAGCATGCAAGACAGGTACTTGTACAAGGCATTGGCATTTCAATATTTATGCAAACCTTTACGTTCAAAGAAACTGGATTTACCATAACTCTAGATCTGTTCATATTTAAAATATGTTTGCTGTTTTGTATTACACTTTAGTAAACGGACTAAATTATAGACAAGTGTTCTAGGAACCAACCGATGCTTTTGGTTGTACAGAAACTTTAAGATGTTATATCAATATTAAATTAGTTACTGTGTCAAGGATAAATCCAAATACAACAAGCAATGTTTCAGCTTCTACATAATTAATGGACCCTATCTCAATTCTCAGCGGTTTCAATTTACGAATTGATCGTGTTTGATTAGCTAAAGTGTCTTTATTTGGACAAATATTTGCTGTCAGCTTAGTAAGCAGAAGTTTTGATTCTTTGTGCAAATTTCCTGGTGGACGCAGTGTAAAAAATAACGAAAAGGGACAAAGAAATGCAGCGGTTTGGGTCAGTAAAAATATCTCAAGCCTGCCTAAATTCTTATGATGTTTGATCAAACACACGAGAGCTATTATCATTAAAAATGGGATAATCACTGTAAAGTTAATCAAATACATCAGATATCTGTAGTATTGGTTGAAATTTTTAACCAAAATTGTAATTTCCACATACTTTTGGATAATCATAGAATTTCTGATTCCAGATTTCACAAGAAAGTTAGTAGCTTTTCGAAACAAAAAAATATTTACGCATATTTCGTTAACTAAAATAATGCAGGCATCAAGAGCTAATGTAAGGATTAAGAGAAGATTCCAAAGAAACACAACACCTCGTATGAAAATTAATAGTGTTTTCTGCTGATTACACAAAATTGGGATGAATTGGACAAGGTAGCCAATGAAAGGCGGATCAGTTGCTTTTGCTGCTCCTAGTCCGGCCAGAACAAATGAATTCACAACCATCATTAAGGCGACAAGCCCCAAGAAGAGAAATAGTATCCTCTGTACAAATTCTGGTGTCCCAGTTTCTATCATAGAAAATTTAAAACACAGTACACAGTTGAATCCATGTTAATATAATACAACTAATGTAGTTATTACTTTTTGAAGATATGACAATCCATGAATCCAAAGAGAGTACACTGTTGAGAAGCTGAACTACTTTTGTTTCTGGATCATACGCCCAACGGTTCAGTCTGTAGATTATTGCTACAACATACCAGAGAACTACAGTTGAAGGAAAAATAACGTCGGATAAAGTAATTGAAAGGTAGTTCTGATGAATGAATATGTAAAGTACACCAACTGTTGTAAAGGTTGCAAACAACTGAAAGAAAAACAAGTTTTGTCGAATTCCTTTGTAATTACTCTGTTCAATACGGAAGTACTGTGTAGATTTCCACTCATAGGGTGTAGCAAAGACGTATTTGCCGACTTGGACACCATTATTGATTACAGTGTGTAAGTGTAGAGACATTTCAAAGTACCCAATAGAAACACTTTAAATATTTCCGATACTATGCGATTGTAATTGTGCACCGTAACAATTGTAGCTGAGAATCTGTTTTGAACAGGTCAATTGTTTTTGTGATATTTATATATACTTACAAGGGATGAAGTGCAAAGATAGTTTTGTTTATATTTGCAAGCATTCGTTGAGTTACAAGGATTAACATGTTAGCTGTTTATACAAATATTGAACTTACAATGTAGCTTAGAAAATGGAACATGACCAAAGTCATTTACGTGTTAACTTTCTTTTGAATTATTTAAGCTATCAAGTATAACCAATGCTTTGGGCTGACATGTCAGTAAATACGGAAATGTGACACATACAGTGAGCATAATTAAAGTACACAATAATTCCTTTAAAGTGTCTTGTGTTATGTACAATACATTCAAGTAAATATACAATGCAAAGCAATTTCCACTGGATATTCTGTTTATATTAATAGCTAGTGACTGCATATTTTAGTTTGAATAAAGTAGTACGTGAAAAGTTCCTGCAAAGTTTCACAAGGTGTAAATAGAGTATAAGCAATAATACACGTAAATTTTTTTCAAATAGAATATTTTGTAAATAAATTTGTGAAACTAAAGGACTAACCAGATATACATTTTTGCTATCTAGCTTCTAATTATTGCATTTGTCACTGACATATAGTGGGCATGATGGAATTGTAATGCTCTACTGTTGAACTCAATATCTCGATCATTGCAAATTTTATTCACTACCTATGTAGCAACAAATATGAATTGGGCAACTTTGAATCTTATTACGAGCTTAATTTAAACGGTGCACAGGATTTGTTGGTTTTAAATATATGCCTACTCTCTTTAGTATGGAGTTAATTGAATCGGCTGGTATTTATCATACATTTGAAAATGATAGAGTGGTAGAATCGTTTGTATATATTTACCTTTTATCGGTGATGGAGTTGCAAAAACTCATCTTTGTGTTTAATACATACCTTTTTGCAATACGTACCCCTCCAATTAGAACGCGTCATCTCATTTCTGTCAGACAACAAGTGTTCACCACTATAAAATATATTTCTCTTTGACCAAGACGACTCTTTAACGTATGGGTCTTGTCGTCACCCAATTTACACATTTGTGTGAATACGAATATTAGGTTTAATCCTTGAAATATGGTGAGTAAGAAGTTTCAGTATAACGTATGTTAATATTTACATTTAACAATGCTTACAGCCAAACAAACGCAAATGGAACTTTTGTCATTGAACTATTAAATTAAATTATATCCTTGTTTACTTAGCTCACATTTTATCTGCTCCGTAGGCAAATGCCTCTGTTTAGTTAGAATAAATTAATACGTAGCACCGTGAATGTTCGACCACTGGAACATAACGAGAATAAGTATACACTTAACTTTGTGCTTTATAAATAACTTTGATCTAGGGATTTAAGGATCTTCTGTACGTGTTTTACTTTATTGTTGTTGTCGACTTCAACCTCTTGAATCCGGAGTCATTAAGCCTCAGGTGTATTTGAAACGATGCATTTTTAACAGCTTATCCATGAGTACGCAGATATTAATCATGAACGATAGCTTGCGCACGGTTTTTGAAATGTTTGCCATTTCTGTCCGTATTATAAGAAAGCAGTTGCAAACAATCAAAGAGTATAGCATCTCAATTAATAGCAAGGCACAAGAAATGAATAACCCTAACAAAAGTGTAAATAAAACATCCAATACATGTCGAATCTGCAGTGTCTCGAAAGGAGATCGTACATCGTGTTCAACATTTGCAATTTCGTCATTACAATACATATTTTGTACTTGTCTAGTTTGTAGAAAACGTTCTATCATGTCCTGTTGTGTTTTAAAAAAAATGATAAAACCGAAGTCTCTTAAGTTTGAAAGTATCTGGGGGAGTTTTACGAATTGCGTGCCTTTTTTGATCGACCAAAAATTAAAAGTTGTGATAACGTCAGATGAGACTTTATACAACCAAGCGTTTAATTTTAATCTGCCGGAATCTGCAGTTGTTTGAATTAAAAAATCCTCGCCAAAAAAATAACGTTGCCTCTCTGAATTTCTGTCGTAAAATTTCTTTCGCCGGATAGAAAAATCCGAATCAAACTCTGCCCCCATTTAAGTAGTTTTTGAAATTTAAGCTCCTTTTTTCTTGGAAAGGCTGTGCCGGATTTCTGCTTCTAAAATATTTTCAATATAAATTTTCTGACCTACACGACCCTTTATTGGGGCTAATAGTGTTGTTTTATGTTCAGTAATGAAATCGTCAATAGAATTAAGCCAAAACTTGCCAAGAGGTTTTGTGGTGTGACTTATTAACTCACTTCGATATGTCTCGGTAATAATTATAGAGTAGAATAGCCACGTAATAATAATAATTCTAAAGTAAAAACGATTAAAAACGGACTCCTTACATTGACCTAGTAGAGGTCGGAGAATAATCGAACATATTTTTACTTGGGAGGGAGGGCAGCTTTCAATATTTACAGATATTGTGCGGATTATTAGTGTTAACATTATTGCTACAATCAGCGTGACTAAGAAAGCACACAATCATATTTGCCGAACGATTTAAAGTACAAAAACCTTTTTTTCAATTTGTATGCTGATGCCAACTTGATTAAATAAGTCCCGTACGGGTCGAAAATATGACGCCATCTGACTTTTTCTCCCATATAGATTTAAAACTTGTCAATACGAAATGAATATCAAAATCATCGAATGGATCAAAGTCTAGTTCGTCTCGTTTTGAGTAAAAGTTTGTATTGTTGAAATGCTCCAAAAGAGACTTGAGGATAAATTCGTGTCTACTAAAGAGGGTTAATTGCTTAGATTAATGAATTAATTGTTTCAAGTAGAAATCCATCCTTTTGGCACCGCGAAGTTTTGCTTCAAGTAATTGAGGTGTTGTTTTTTCATATAAAGACTCCGGGATGCGTAAACATTGTGATTGAACCTCTTGTTTAATAGACATCTAAAAATTGTAACAAAAAAACAATTGATGAGTACATGATGCATTAATAAACGTTCAAATTGTTTATAAATTTTCAGAATTTGAACTGTTAGACTTAATCAATGGGTACAGCGTTGTTGGTGAGAATTCAAGATGTAACCAGACGGGTTCTGTTTGCCAGTAAAGTCTAATAACTATGGCATGGCTGCATTTGCGGGGTAAATAAACGGGTGGGATCAAACGTTCAATACACATTGGTAATAGTAGCTGTGTAATGAATACACTCATGAATTTGATCCAATGTCTTCATCTCTTTGAAGAAATCCGGATTATCCGATGGAAGTAAGCTGTGGATAGTTTCGTGAAAATAATTTAAGTACGAATTTCGCTCTTCAAGTAAATTTAAACATTTTTGACCTCCTGAAACTTTTGCTTGGATACAAACCTAGTAACAGCAACAAATGAAGCATTTTATTAGTCCAAATTGTCCTGATATATATTAGAAATGATAGGACCGATAAGAATTCAGGTGTTAACAGATTTACAATTCACAGTGAAATTCTGTTGCCGTTGGTTGATCTTATCGTCGAAATAATTTAAACAAGTTTTGTACAACAGACACTACAGTAAGCGCAAATTCTTCGGCTTTTCCGTCTGTATGAGCACAATGTAGCTTGCTGATGTTGTTTTCCATAAAACCTGTACTTGTTCTTAAATATAGACCCTTTCGCGAATATGATGTGGCAAACAAACCTTGTTATTCATTATCCATAAGTGAAATCTGATTAAAAATGTATAACTAGCTCGTGCAACAAATCAATATTCTTATATGAAACCAGCAATTCTATGCAACGTCACATTTAAATACAAAGTCCTAATATTTTGTTTTGCCACTGTAGCCATGGCATGGTTTTTAATGTCTCAGATGATAGATAATGTGCAAAATAATTTTCAGTATTAGAGGACATCTAACTGTCATGTTCAACGCCTGGATTTGCCCACACATTGTTTTGCCGGAGACATTATCTTACTAGCCATCACAATCAACAACGTAAGTCTTTTTTCCACGCTCATCCACCCGTTGAGCAAAGGTTAATGGATAATCGTCTCTGTAACATTAAAATACAATAGCATTTCATTTAAATAATTGATTACACTGGAAGTTCAACACAGACTGAAAATCACACTAACCTCCTTTTAAGTTCTTTGCCTGAATAACTTCAGAGTATATTTCATCACTTTATTATAACTTAAAACTTACAAGGGTATTAAACTTACAAGGTTAAGCAATTGTTTTTTAAAAGCTTTAGCCAAGATGTTGTACAACTTGGAACTTGAGAGGATATTATATTTTACAATTGTTCTCACGTTGACACTTTACGCGGATTGACGACCTTTGGGGGAGTGCTTCTGACATTTACCATTAATTGACTCAAAGAGATGTAAGGACATCTGTATCGGACTGTTATCTCGTGATGTATTTATGCATCTGTTATGATAAATAACGGAAGAAATTGATCACATTGAAACTGCTATATTCCTAAGTTGGTTCCAGTTTCTGGAATTCTAAATATCAAAAAATGTATTTTTAATATGTTGTTCATTGTGAACATTCCTTGTTAACAATGGAGCGTTAAATTTTATTCAAATGCTTTCGTTCCAAGCATTTAAGGAGGCTTTGTTTCACACATTAATATATAAAGAAACCATGTTATTCACTAGCATTGAAAACGGTTGTTGACTTAATAATTCAATGTGCATTTTGTAGGCTTAGATGATATACTGCTTGGTTTATATAATCCCTAGGAAATAAAAGGATTGAATCTACCTAACTGATCTAAACAGGATGTCCAGTTCCATGTCAAGATAGTTTCTGTAGATTACTGGTCATGAAAAATAAATTAGTTCTTTGAAAAATATTAAATAATTTCCAAAACGAATTTAAGATTGCTGGGTTTTTAGCTTATAGAAATCCTTTATGTAAGAATTTCGCAAGACACAGTGTGACAATAAAAGTAACAAATACCGGAGATAAACTATGAGTCTTATGAACAGACCTTTAACTTTTAATGTTTATTAAACTTTTACGAAGGTTGTATCTCAGGTAAACCATATACATGTTTTTAGCAAAGGTTAAATGTTCATACCATAAATAAAATGCGCTGCAGAAGACAAACATAACCGGATGAAATATTTCTATTAAAGTTTTATGCAACGTCGAATGTGTTTCAGTTGTCTCGTTAATAATAATATAAAAGGACATATGCATCATTTCAACAGTATATCTGCTTGCTGGCACCACTGAATGTGTACAAAGCAGAATATAGCAAGAAGACTCAAACACAGTGTACATAAATACGCTCACAAATATTGTTTAAGAAACAAAGTATTTTCACACGTTTACTTTTTCTTTTAAAAGACCAACGGCATAAAAGTGTCTTATAGACAGGTTGTCCGTGCAAATTAGTTTCTGATTTACACATTCAGTTATTTGCATAAAGTTACACTAGATAATTTTTTTAATTTGTGCGAAAAGTAACATATACGACCAACATATTTGTTTCTGTCTGATCAAATATTTCTGAATGCAAATCCGCATTTCTAATACACGTTCATCAGGTTTTACTTCAAGTTACGTAAAAGGCGAAGATAAATTTGTATCTTTTTAAAGTTGAGAATTATTAGTCGTGTTCTTGCTTTGGGAGAAAAATGGGAAGTATGAAAGATCGACTTAAAAACTTTGTTACCGGGTATTTCGACTCCACCAACTTTCTCTCAGGAGCGAATTTTTTCCTGAAATATTACAAATTGATAAATTTCATCGCGTCCGAAGGAACTTCTAAAACAACCTTTTATGGAATAGCTCGCACTGTTTTGTTCATTATCATTAGAGCAATGGTTACTATCAACATATTTTACCTTCTGGCACTACTTTCTGGCTATTTCAGCTACGTCCACACCTTAGAATTTTTTGATATTTGCGAAATTGCCCTGTGGTTGCTTTGTTTCGTGGTAATTTTGGTAGGTGACAGTCTTGGTCAGAATCCCTGGTTTATTCAATCAGCAGTTGGAAACTCTAATGTAATGCGTACAGTTTGGACTAACACTGAAGGACAAGGATCAACAAAAATAAGAAAATCACTGCGGATATCACTAATGCGTATTGGGATCCACTTTTTGTAAGTTTTAAAATTTATGTTAGTTACTATTTACATGAATTGGTACTGCATAGGAATCATAATTATAATCTTTGAATTTCATAGGTTTTTAGACGCATTACAAGCGATGCAGCTCGCGGATTACTTCTTCTCCCCGAACGCAATGCAAACAAAGATAGTGCCATTTTCGGTTATACTGCATGAGTACCAGCATCCAATTTTAGAAAACATTTTCATGGTTCTTGTATCCGCTTCATATGTTACACAAGTTGCAAGCGTGTCTGTGGTGTTATGCTTTCCTGCAGTTGTGGGGTTCTACACCCAAGCATGTCTTCGAGCACTTAATCTCAAAATATCTGGAAGAAATATTACAAATTGTAAAGACGCTCTACGTGAGTATCGTCTTCTACAGTTCTCCTTGAAACTGTTCAGTTCCAGCATAAGGATGCCATTAGGAGTGTTGTACATGTTGGGTGGATTGCAGCAAGCAATTGAAGTATACACAGTTATACAAATGATTCACTTTAATGTTCCCGGTGAATACGTTTTCATGCTAGTTGCTGACATTTTCGTAAGTTGTGTTTATCACAGAAATGCCTAAGCTTTTATTTTAATCTTATAATGTACTATTTTTGTTCTTCAAGATTTCAATGAGTAGGATTATTCATGGGCTGATTGGATTATCCGTACCTGAGAACTCGTGCAATCATTTTCGAAACGCAGTGCGGACATGCTTCAGTCAATTTGGATGCATTCAAAAGTCACAGATAAACAGTAGGCGATATTTGACACGTGTCTTAAAAAGTACAAAACCTGTCAGATTGGAAGTTGGTGTGTCTACATGTGGAAGAGACTATTTTCTCGTTGCAATGTGCAACTTCTGCGATGCTTATGCAACTGGAGCTCTTTGGACATGAATACTACAAATTTACTATATTGCTTGAATGTTGACACTGCATGGTAATCAATTCCAACTTTCTGATTACGTTTACTAAAAGCTATCTTGTAATAAATAATGCTTATGTTTGTTCAATACATTTTTTGCTTCTTTTTCTGAATGAAAGAGCGATTTACAATTAAACCACACATGCTGTAATTAAATCTCAAGCGGTGATTACGCATGATATAAATACATTTAGTTTTTGTCATTCTTCATTCTTCGGAATATGAATTGTTGCTTAAAGCCTAAAGAGCACATCTAAGAGTAAGTATCGTTAAAACACATCAATAATCATTAGTCATAAACAGTTAATGTCCTGTAAAACTAGACAAAACGTTGTCATTTTAGTTGCAGTACATACCAAAAGATTATCCCTAATTCCCCGCGACAATATCTCTGAATAGCAGAACACTCACGAAATGTGTCACTTGTAGTGAAAGTATTAAAAACAAGAAGATGCATAATTTAATATTATTTTATTTATTTAGGTACAACGGGAGTTTAAAGGATTGAAAAGTTATTCACCAGCAGAATAATGGTTGTGAATTATTTAAATCATTGTAATTGAAATATTACGCAATACACACATTACGAGGTTTTTTATATTTATAAGCAGTTGAAATCATCGGTAAGTTATTTTTGTCAGTTGGGACTAGAAGTAGCTTGTGGAAAATATTTTTTTAAATACCTTAAATGATACAGAGTTTTTCGAAGTGCTTTGAAGTTCACACCTTTTTTGTAAGCAATGACTTTAAAATTACGATTCTTATAGATGTAGTACATTTAGTAATATTTTAAAATTAGGGTGTAATTCATTAAATAAGATAATCATTATGCTTGGGCGTTGCAGAGAAAAATTGTTTCAAAGATAAAACCATAATAATCAAGTCAGGAACGTTTTACTTGCTATAATTTGAGGACGCTTTTCATACTTAATTATTGTTCGGAACACAGCAAAAAATGACCTCGGCTGAGCATCGAAGCTCACACCTTTCGCTAACCAGACGATTGTTCTACCATTAATGTACCGAGTAAATCTATATGTTAGAACGAACTGTCATACGAATACCCCTGACATTAATTAGAAACTGTTCAAATAGTTTAGGTAGTGATTGCACGGAAATGCCTGAAGGCTAAGAGGCTGTGTAAAATAACATTTCGAAAGATAAACTTGTAGGAAGAAAGAAGGGACCAATCACTTGTCAAAATCTGTATTCAGACTGAAAACAGGCACGCCAATTTAATAGGAATGCAATTTTAAATATAAGTGTTTTATAAGAAAACCGAAAATTGTACGAGAATCATCTCAAACTGGATTGTTTAATTGTTGAGGACTGTATAATTGTAGAAGACTGTTTAATCAAGATATATACGAATGCATTTTTTGAATGGATTGCGTAGACTACTTGGACGAAACTTGCCCTAATTGGTAAATAAGTTTGAATTAAAACAATCCTGAAGAATAAAGCCATCAGAATTCTTTAAAGCTTTGGAAATCCGTAGTTTATTACGATTAGTAATTTGAATTTTAATTAATAGTCACACTTCTATCTTATGAGTTATGTCGGTTTAATTATTTTACATATTTTGGTGTACTTTTACAATATTTAAAAAAGCACCTATAATGAGCACATATCTAAGTATAATGGTTTTTGCAATTTAGCATTGTTCTGTTACTAATAAGCCTGGTTATTGACGGAACTTATGCTGTTGTCTACCTTTTTATTGCAAAATACTTTCTCACAGGGAAATATGACGTATTACCGTGCTTATGACTGAATATTCTAAATACTAATAACACCTTATAATGCTTATCTCCTAACTGTAACTGTATCTCTAGTACCCCACGTAACGGGGTTTAATGGCTTTGTCCCTACGGTTAAGGGTGCCGCTAGTGATCCCCTTAGAGTGCCGTCCTCTAAAGGAAGCGACAGACGTAACTTGCCTTAATAGAGGGTGTCTTGTTGTATAAAAATAAATAATAAAAAAATAAATAACTGTATCACCGCTTAAAGCCATGAACTACCAGCTTACTTCTACGATTACTACGATACTTAGCAACCACTGTAATAAGGAAATGAGAAAGAAAGCCTAAACTAGTATATAATATATACATAATTGTCTGTTAAGCGATACAACTGCAAGAATTACATAAAAGCTATTTACTGAAACATAAATTACATTAAAGGTTAGCTGCACCTGCTTGTGTTTTAATTGTTGGTTATTAGTTTTATTTTTTATCGTAAGACTTAATATCCTTAAGTAATAACTACGTCGTTAAATCTACACATTTCACCATTCCAATGTTATCTTACGACTCAATAAGCATCAATGAGACAGCCTGCGTAACAGAGAAATTTAAAAAAATCATAGGCGTCAATTCCTCCACAAAATTGTTTGACCCAAACTGAATTCGTATGACTCGAAGAGACATGGCAATTTTCTTTTCCAACAAAGTTTGCTTTTGTCCTAAACTCTTTTTCACTTTGAATACATACTTTTTTGACTGAATGTATACAGAACCGGCAACATGGGTAATGTAAACTACACAAAGCCCATCGCACAATATAAGTGGGAACAAAGCAAATCCTGGCATAGGGATCCTTTCATGAAATCGGACGCACAAGAAAAGTCCCACAATCATTGCAGCAACTCCACAAATAAATATTGCCGGGAAGAAACTTTGTTGGAAAACACCGTTGAACCGCTTTTCCATGAGCCTTAAATTTCTGTACATTTCAAAGCCGTAAAACGACGTTTGTCTTGCATTCTTTTGTTTTGAGAATATATCCACTTCGCTGCAAAGAAGAAGTTGGCATGACGGTTATACTTTAACGTTTAAATTTATCCGATTACGTATCCCAAGTCTCATTCAAATGTTGCTTACCTTATTACGAGCTTCATATAGTAATGAAAACATCGAAGTTGCGGAAAGGAACAAGTGAATATAACTAAGCAACTTATAGTTAAAGCTGATGTCCACATCCAAATATCAAATAGTGACAGCGCCACCCTTGTAGCAGTTGAAGAGACAACACATTTGTTGAATCCTTGCTTAAATATCATGTGTCCCAACGTTGGAGGTAGACATGGGTCTACTATTAGCAATCCACAAACAAAACCTGGAATTCCAATGCTTGTTAAAAGTCCAAAGAGAATTAAGATTGTCGCAATTGTATCCGATGGCTTCTTTTGAGAATGAGCTGAAATTTAAAATAATTAAAATGGTAGGTACACAATTAATCTTAGGCAAAGCAAATCTTACGTGGGAAAAACTTTGTCTCAAATGCCACAAAGGTGTTAAAAAGCTCCCTAAGCTGCTCTTGCCTAATCTGACATGTGTGACGAATTGTTGAGGCTGCTAGCATAATTGCAAGCAGAATTAAACCTGTAAAGTTCTTTTCCAAGTCATTTGAGCTTATAGATTTGCGAGTGAAAAAATATAACGTCATCAAGACAAAGTAGGTCCATTGTAAGTAATATTGAAACTCGCAAAATCGGATTCTACGTTTTGATTTAATTGAAACTACGCGCTCTGATTTCTGGTCCCATTCATGCGTTGAACAACACAGGACCTGGCTAATCTTTAGATTTTTTCTAATTAATGGAATTAGGCTGCGAAGTCTAGGTTGAACAAATGGTTCACTAAAGTATTTTACTCCCTGAGTTTTCATGACCGTTTCTTCAAAGTTCTTGAGAGACCACGTACTGCATCATCAAAACTTAAACTGAGTACAAACAAGGAACATTCCGCTATTGCAATATGTAAGACTCGCTAGTTATTATCAATCTGTGTTTTAATTAAGCAGTAATGAAACTACCCAAAACTGAAGGTGGGTAGTGGGCTGTACATTTGATGGGTGGAGGGCAAAATGGTGGTATCGCGTTGGTATGCCGTATACACAACGTTATATAGCAACTAGCAACGCTTTTACCACGTTTTTGCTCTCAGCCCCTCATTTATTCGAGTCAAATGTAGGACTACGATATGCAATCTGCTTCATACTTATATTCTCAAAACATCGCATTTCAGGTAGCATATATAGCTTATGTATTCAATACTGAAGAAGTTGTACCTTTTCCGTGTTAAGTACTCCACGGAATCTCAAATGATAAATTAAATTGTAAAGACCCCGTTGTGTGTGTCGAAATTCTTTTTCTGGGCTGTAACGAAGTTCTTAACCTACAGTGTCAAAGCATAATTGAATGATGCCCTTTTTCTTGTCCAATAATAGTATTATTGTTAATGTTATTGGACAAGAAACAGGGCATCATGAAAGGATTATATTATCATTTAATTTCGAGTGCCGGTGATGACCGTGGTCCCACCCAACCTTGGATGGTCTCGGGCTTTATAGTTTGATACTATCCTGCTTTTGGACGTACATGGTCTGGGCGAAGAGTCTAACATTTGTTCACATAGAAAAGGTCAACATATATATTAAATAATCATGAATAAAGTGGTTTATTAATGCTTTTAGATAATCATACTTTAAGAGCTTACCTTTGCATTGGTATCGCACTATTTCATGATCAAATATCTCGAAATTGTCATAACAAGTAAGATGCTCTGATGAACGATGCCCGACCGATGAACGTCATACTGTTTGGTACTCCGTGTCCAGGTACTGGAGGATGACGTGAAAATCGGTGGATATACGACTCGAGGGAATAAAGCCGTATACCTTGATGTATCTGAGAAAACACTTTAATAGCTAATGAACTTCTAATTTCGAATCACATCCAATAAAACTTGCTGGACAGAAGCGGTTCTTCAAATCTATTAGCCTTTACCAAAAACTATGTGATAGACTTGACTGAGTGAGAAGTTGTCTCTGTCATAAAACTGTTAACTTTACTTTCTACTTCCATTCGTTTCTGTAAGAAATAAGTTAATTTTGATACAAAATGTTGTTACTACTCACCAAGGCTAGAGCAGCAAGATATGACTGTGCGTACAATTAAGAACTCTAATTAAGGCAGACGACGCATGAATATAAATTAACGTATGACGATTCGATGTATGATTAGTTAATTGCAAGTTATTTGAGTGGCAGTATGTTAATAAATTTTGTTTGTGCTTAAATGTATAAGAGAAAAATCAAAAAATGTTTTGTTGTTACATTTATTGGAATTTAAACTTGTCATACATGAAATCAATGTCAGCAAATCTGCTTTCACTAGGGTCTATCGCAAATAAGGCCAGTTATACAAACATTCTGGACATTTTTTTGCTCATGTAGGCATTTATACTGACCACAGAGAACTAACACGATGGAATTATGCAATCTTTATATCAGCTATTTATTATTAAGGGATGAAAATCCATTTATGCGAATGGAGTTTCTGTCCGTGCGTGACAAAACGTTTATCTGGAAGACAAACAGATATTTTGAAATTCTGTTTTCGGCAACCTGTTTGTGACCCTCCAGGGCGGATCAAGTTTACCTCCGAAGGTCAAATTGACTATCCCTTCAGGGTCAAACAAGGACTTTAAACGTTTTCTGTTAGACATTTAGGGGAACATGACACATTCGCCTCCTCTCCTCTGCCACCAAATTCAAACACACGTGCGAATACGCAGTTGGCAGTTGCAGTTAGGTAACGTCTGTTACTTACGCGAGAACTACCACTACGCAGTTTAGTGAGGTCTGTTACTTCACGTGAATTCGCGGCGCACGGCAACCTCTACGAAACTACAACTACGCAGTTTACTTAGGTCTGCAACTTCCCATTACACAGTTAAGTGAGTGACAGTGATTTCACGTGAATTCAGGTCATTTTCATCCCTTTGTTACAGTCGTTTTACAACGGTTTATTAAATTTTATATTTACATTTATGTTCAAATTTTATTAATCCGAGATTTCATCTTCATTAAAGATTATAAAATGTCCATACTGTTTCCAAACAGTACAAGCAAACCTTATTGTGTTAAAGAGGCGCAAACACCTAGAATATCTGCTCTGCAAGAATTCACTTAAGAAAACAGCAAAGCTTACTAAAATTAAGATTATATACAAAATGAAGACAGAAAGCAGGTTGGACTTGATACCCTGTGGTGCAAAGTCTTGAAACAGTGGAACGCTCATGTCCTTTAAAGCTTTTTCGTGCCAATATATATTATGCCAAAAGCGATAAATCCCTTGTTCTTGTGAGCGACTGATTATTCTTTGCAACCAAAACGTCTTTGCTCTTTACATAAAGAAGGTTTTTAGCCACAGATCTTGTTGGAAAAGCTTGGTTAATATACAAATTAAAGTTTTCTGTCAGGTCCGCATAAACAGACCCGTTGCAGTGAGACAATATTTGTTCAGCCAGTTTTAGATCCACAACAGTGCTTCGATTTGCACTGCGGATCATTTTATTTTTGTCCCATGTAATTGTTGTGTCGCTTGCAATTTTCATGCGACTAAATATTTTTAAGACCTTGAAGCTGTTATGGTTTATATTTAAACGCTGAAGACTTCTGAGAAAAGGTGCATCAATCATATTCCCATCACAATAACTATGACTTTGTGTGTGTCCGTATGGAATATTTGGTAAAAGAGTACAGAAATCGCGCTCGAAATCATTTCTTCCAACATGATATTCAAATGTATGTTTACCGTTTGTATATTCAAACTCATCACTTGCATTTTGATGATAGTTTAAAGTAGTAAAAATCTCAAATTTAGTGTTATTGAAAAGATCGTCCCAAAATTCCACTGGACTGTTTTTCAACGGAGCTACAAGGTTATCGGTTAAGAATGTTTTGTAAAAATTGCTGAACAAAATACCCGCCATAGTCCATAATACAAATAGACCTATGGAACCAATTGAACTTTTCCTGCGCTTAATTGCGTAGCTGATTTCAATTATAGGCAAAAGAACAGATAATGCTGTGTTGAAAGACAGAAAGGTTTGTTCCCCAACCGTGGAAAATGTTGTTAGCTTTGCAACAACTATTGCTGATACCAGCAACAAGATCCAAGTAGAGAAGTCAAAAACAGTTGCGTAAAATTTGAATTCTATTTGCTCTTGATGAACACTGGAACATCAAGCGTAGTCAGGTAGCATTTAACATTTTATGTATAACAATTGTTAACCTGGAATTAAACATTTTTATATGGAGTATTCTTACCTAGAACATGTCAAAAATGCGTACGTTTTTCTTCTTAGATTAATCCAATATCCAGTTAAGTTAGACATGCTCTCATGACACCAGCGTTTATTAGTTACAATTACTACAGGAAACACCCCAGTGTACTTTCTTCGATTCTCAGCGATTACTTCCAATCTTGTATAATTCAGTTGTAGGAAATAATCATTAAAGGCTGAAGCAAATATATACGAGTCGATACTTGTAATCGCTTCTTCATTGAACTGTGGCATTAAAAAGTTTGAATATTTGTGATAAAAGTATTCCTTGTCAACTATTTGCTCATCATGATATTCTTGAGTCGTAATAACGCTAGCGATATGGTTTCTCATCTGCATAAAAGTACAAGTCTATGATTGGTTAATTTTGAACTGGAACAAAAGTAGTTTTCTTACCTGTAAAAGTATACTTTCAGCATAAACTTGAGTAAGCTTTAGCTGGGTAACGGAATCACTTAGACTTATCTGCGGAAATTTACTAAACTCCCATGTAGTTTTTCCATCCGTTCCAAACATTCCAATTGCTTTTGGAGACATTACAGCAGTTGATTTGTTACTTTGTCGGGACAAGCAGAACTTACATGCCAAATAAAGCCATCCAGGTCTGTACAGGACAGTTGAATTTTGTAGTGACTGCTGCATTTGATATTGAAAATTAGTTGCTTCTATACTTTCTAACAGAACGGCAAAGTACAAAGTAGTTGTTGGGAAATCCAAGTTCACACCTTGTTCAAAATAGTTGGAAACAATAACTTTTTTTATTTCCATTACAACCGTAAAAAATACGTTGTCTTTTCCAGTATATGGTAGAGAGTAACGACTCGATGTATACGTTGTTAGTACATAAAATGAATCACAAATGCTGTATTTAGAATTGATGGTTTTGGAATGAAAAAAATCGAACGGGCCTGTTGACGGAAAACGGGCATTGCTGCAGTCATTCATTTGGTAATTAGTTTTGTTTCCAGATTGCTTATGTTTTAAAGGGCAAGAGAAAATTCTAGTTGGAGTTAGAAATTCCATATTGTAATAAAATGTGTGTAGTAACAAAATATGCTGACGGCACGCAGGAAATAAGTTTACAATATTTTCTATTCCAATTATTTCAGATATTTCTTCATGGGGTACCACTGACCTTGCTCGACAAATTAATAAAAACCAAAACGCAGCCGCTGACAAATGCTTGAAAATCTGCTCCATACTTTTATTACATGTGGAAGCTGAAACTTTTCCCTGCAATTCGTGTCTACATTAAAAGTTTACTACAACTGTTCTTAATATTTGCTTAACCGCTCACGTATAGTCCTTTTGAATGCTGCGGATATTCGCAGAAGCACTACTTGATATGACTGTAAGAAACTAAACATTAATAGTTTCTTTATTCAATAATTTCAACATTACAACACTAAACTAGTTTGTTTTATAAGTAATTGATTGATGGCTGCTTACTATTAGTACGAAGCCTAATAAAGTTCCTTGTTAGTGTAAGATATTGTGCTTCAGTTACTTCAAAACAAGGTAAAGGGTTTGAAAATTTAATGCTCCATAGGGAAAGTTAGAGAGCGTTTGAGTGATGGACAAAACTTAAAAATCAATCAGCCGACATAAATGACAGTTTGATGACTTAAAGTACATCAACTAATAACAGAGGAGACACTTTTCTACAATAGCATAGTTTATTTCGTTCTAATAAGAATGTTTTCACTAAAGATGAATAAACATTAAAAAATGTTAAAAAGCAATCATTAAATCGTTTACAAAATTTCAAACAACATATAATTGCTCATTATTTAGAGAAACAAGAAGACAACTTGTAGCTAACATATGCTTAAATCCATATTGACATAATTTAAAATACCACAAGTTAATTAAGATGACAGTGCAAAGTGTGAAGATAGAAAGCACTTAAATTAAAGGCATACTTGGGGATACCACGTTATCAAGAGGCAAGTTAAGATATTAGATTTATTAAAACTTGGAAACAGAATGTCCCAACTCAAGAGCATTAGACTGAATGCCTTAAGCAATAATGTTTTCCACTAAAAAAAACTCGTATAATCAGAAACGCTTAATATTAGATACGTAACTTTGGTGAGTGTTAATTGATAATAGAAATAATTTTCAGAATAATTAAGGAAAAATACAGGGGTCGATTTACAATGAAAATCACTAATTTCAACCATGTTTGCTTATAACTGTTCGCCCTATATTTGGCTTTTTACTTTTTCAAAATATTCAACAAATCTGTTTTGTTTCCATAACACAAAACAAAATTTGACCGCCACTACCAGACTCTGAAATTTTTGAAGCTTGCTTCGTACAACCTCAAAAAATAATACACCAAAAATATTCACTAAAACCACATGGTAAATAGTAACAAAAGAAATTATATCTGTCGTAATATCCTGAGCTTCAAAATGTTGAGAACGTGGATTTCTTATATTTTTTATTGCGTGTTTATGCCACAGATAGTCTCGTAAAAACAGATATATCCCCTGCTCATGCGCTCGTCGAATAATTCTATACAAGTGTGGATTTTCAAGATAATTGTGTTCCATTGTTATACTCGCGCCAATCAGAGTGTCCGTGCTCTTATAATAAGCTCGATTTTTACTCATTGACCTCCTCGGGAAGCCATTCGTAATGTACATATCAAAGTTTTTCGTCAAGTCTGCATATACTGACTTCTCGCAATGAGACACAATTTCTTCCGCCAAATTTAGATTCAGCACGGTGCTCAGATTTACGCTACGCACAATGTTCTTTCCGTCCCAAGAGAAGGTTTTTTCGCTTGCTATTTTCATGCGATTGAATATTCGTAAAAGTCGAAAGCTTGCGTTCTTCAAAATTAAACCCTCCAACCCATCCCGCAACAATAAACCTGGAGTACGATCGTTGCAGATTTTATTGGTTGCTTTGTTTCCGATCGGAACTTCAGGGAGTAGTGTGCAAAAGTCCCGTTCAAATTCACTTTTTCCCACGTGATGAGTTAGAGCTTGCAGGTCATTGACATACTCGAATTCTTCACTGTTGTGAATATGAGAATTCAAAGTTGTGTATATTTCAAAGTCAGTTTGATCAAAGAGTTCTTTCCAACTTGCTACCGGACTGATTGAGAATGGGGCCAGAGAATATGTCATTAGGGATAAAGTGTGCAACAAACGGAACACCAAACATGCCAATGTCCATAAAAATAGCACAACTAACGTCCCGGTACGGTATTTAGAATTTGTTCTACTCCGCTAGGCCTTTAGTATATTTTGATTCACCAATAACCCTGAATTAGGTGAAGCATCTCCTATTTCTTTCATATACCGGTTATATATTAGCGTTACAACAACATACAGAGAAACCATAATTAATGTCCACGTTGCTACGTCAATGTTTCTAAGATTAAAAAGCCTGTGAATTGTTTCTTGTTTAGTACTGCAAATACAAGAAAATACCGTAAAGTAACAATTTAATCAAGTCATAAACACGTTCGTATTATAATGTTACATTACCTGGAATAGGTTAAAAACTTGTACGTTCTTGTGCTTAGCGTCATCCAATATCCAGTAACATTTGACAAATTGTCGGTTCCCCATCGTCTGTTATTCTCTTTTATTGAAGGCAACAGCAAAGCTGTCCAACTTCTTTTATCCATTTCCCTGGATATGTCCGTTTGTGAAAGGTTTAGTAGGACATAATAATCATAGAAGCTTAAAGCAAAAGCTGGGCTGTGAGTAAAAGAGGTCGACTTTGCTCTTAATTGTATCAGAAACAAGTCGGCATACTCCCTATTCTCGGATGCTGAGCCGAAATTTTGCTGACTTGTGTACTCATCTTTAGAACCAATATTATACACAATGTTTTTTGCATCTAAAATCCAAAAGTAATTACGATTTGTTCTGCAAATATCACACTGACATAGACGTACCTGTAAAAAAATCCTCCGCGAATACTCCTGAGTAAACTGATTGCTCGTTTCGGCATCTGATAAGCTGATTAAAGGAAATTCTTTGAAGTTCCAGCTGATTGTTCCATGTTTACCAATTTCTCCGATTTTTCTCGGAAACATTAGCTGAAGCGACTTGTATTCCTTTCTTAAGCAGTACTTGCATGCAAGGTAAACCCACTTAGGTTCGTAACAAACTGTGCTTGTTCTGTATAAATCTGTGTCCTTGAATACTTTATCAGGTGCTTTAATTAGAAGAACTACAAAAAAGACACTTGTTGTTGGAACGCGGACAGTAAATCTGTTTTCAAACGGATTGTTTTCATCTGCCATTTGAGTTACAAGTAACGCAGTAAAATAGACGTTCACAGATTTACCGTTGTATTGAGGAGGACGATCTCCAAACCCGAATTTGGCTAAAGTAATATAAGAATCACAATCTCCATAGACAGATTTGATGTTTTTAGAACTAAAAAAGTCAAAAGGATTTACTAATTTCCCATTATTTGGTTTGTCGTCTTTATCCTGTTCACATGTTTGATTTTGTGAAGCTCCCTTATAAGGGTTGCAGGAGAAAATCCGCGTAGGGGATGTAAATGCAGAGTTCAAATAAACTTTGTTTAGCACCAATATATGCAGCCGGCAAGGAGGAAACAAACTAATAACTTTGTTTATATCATTCACTTCTATAGTGACTATACTTTTACCAGATATATATTGGAGTAGAAAAATAAGTAATATATACAAATACCAGCATACACGGTTTGTTATGTGTAAAGTTAACAAACACATTTTAGTAATAAAGGATGCTGACAACAATTTAATTATTATTTTTAAACAATATTTCAACTTTCTAGTCAGTCAAACAATTCTTTGATTAACCTGATGATGTTGCAAACATAGTTTGATTTGAAACATTTAATAAATCTTCTTTCTAAGCTTATTACACTAACGAACACCCCATTAAAAATTGTTTGCTTATTAGTGGAGTTATTTATTAAAATCCAAAATATTAGATGAGCTGTGAACTTCAAACATAATGATGTTTGCAATTATAATGAAGTCTGAACACTTTTGTAGGGAGTTAATGTGCCTTATTTAATCCGTAAAGTACGTTCACTGTTTTGAATTATTAAGAAACTCTAAAGACAGTCAATTTCATAGGTTTATTGATTATGAGTAGAATATTGGATTTCATTACTTGTATATAAAACTATTGTTATACATATAAACAAAGCACAATAGGAGTGTTTTCAAGACTGTTCGTGCAGCCTGTATAATTCAATTGGTACTTAAAAATTGGAGCTTACTAACAGACAGGTCTTCTGAAGGGATAAACTATTTTTCTTTTAGTGATTAATTGATTATATATCGATTTGAAGAATATGATATTAGAGAACAATAAAGTAACCGGAGGAAATGAACCAAAACTTCTCCCACAATTAACATGCCAGTAATGCTGTTTTCGGTCATAACACGCATTTGCATTACGGTGTTCAGGTGAAGTAAAGATTGTAGTTGTAGGTATTTCGATCATTAAACCACTGGACCAGGGAACCGCAGCTAAGCACGAGTTGTATTGTATTAGAATTCTTTACTTTTGCCCGATTTGAAAATAAATATCCAAGTTTTAAACATTTCGACTGTAAATATACTTTAAACTATTATGCAAGTTGAATAGAAATTTTTAAATGTTTTATTTCAGTATTTTCCGCGCCAGTAAAGCTTTAAGACTTTGTTGAAGCTTTCTGTTACTTCTATTACAAAAGAAAACGAGAAATATTTGCATTTGCAGGTTCTTTCGAGATAATGCTTGTTACTATAAACTTAAGCTTACACACTTTGCAAGTACTCCAGAAAAAATCAAACATACTTATGTTGACGCTGCTTAAGCGTCTACGTATATAATTAGAAGCATATGCTTAACGATCAAAGTAATAATAATCTAGCGCAGTTAAGGTCTAAGTTAAGTGTCTGTCTATTCCCTGTTAGATAAGGCATTTTAATGAAAGCATTGCTTAACTAACTACAGGAATAGACTATAGTATATTCTTGTGTTTGGCGTTTAATATTGGCGCTTTTAGTAATATGTTAACTATCAGATGTATTTCATTTATTATAGTTTACACATTTTGGATGAATTCAGGAGAGGAAAATGATAATGGCACATTTATATCACAGTATATTATAATTTTCTCTCAAACATTTTATTTGCCTTAATTCTTAGACACAATACGCCATAAATTATTTATAAAATCGCTTTCAATTATTTACAGGATGATAGATTGTAAAGGCGTATGGAACATAAGAAGCTGCTGTAAACGAACTTGTGAAGCTTACGCAACTAACGAAGAAGAGAGGAGGAGTTGTTTGTCAATTACACAAATCAAATTGACATCAGACACGCCATTTGACAATCCATATAATGGTAATTAACTAATTTCAGACTCTAAGTGGTAATAAGCATCCAACAGAAGTAAAATTCAAGTTTTCTTGAAGACGCACCGAAGTCTATGAAGTTAGTCGATTGAAAAATATTGAAGAACTACATACATTTCTTGTTTGTGTGTGTTTGGCACGGTTGGAGTCTATCCGGATTTGAAAGTCAAAATGTATTCAATATATTTCCCGGTTTTAACTCAGCATCTTAAGCATTGCAAAAACACTATCGGAGGAGGTTTATTTGAATATCGTAAAACTTCAATCAACTTTAACGTCCCTATGCAACCGAATTGGAAATTCCGTCTTGTCGAAATTGTAGTTCACTTTCATATGGTTTTGACTTTTATCTCCTCAATTTTTTGCCCAGGTAACTGGTGCATATACGAGGATACGTGATGGGACGCTATCCGTGTCTGTCCGATCGCGATTCAACTCAAGACCCACCAGACCGATCGTAACCAAATTTGCTGGAGACGTTCCAAAAGCGTGTCGGACCTCCCGCCCAAAATTTGGTGTCGATTGGGGTGCTGGTTGACCCGTGGAAGTCATCCAAACGGGTCAAAACAGCAAACGCTAACGACAGCAGAGGCCAAACTAAGCAAGGCTCCTTTCCCATGTTTTCACAGTCGCAAGAAATAGTAATTTCAAGCAACTTTGGTAATCGTGTGAAACTTTGAAATCCTTGCAGCAGATTGCTTAAGTGAGGTTTAAAGGGAATATATTTAATGCGTCTCTAATTTTTAATGAAAACGTCTCCAAAGAAAAGAAATTGTCTCTATGCTACAAAACGTCCCCATGAATCATTCAACATAGCCCTTCTTATAATGTATTATGTCTCCAGACGACTAGCGTCGCTACTCCGTCCAAGAAACTCCGGTGTTTCGTCAAGCCACTCCCACTTTTCAAGTGACCCACTATACCCTATCACCTTACAGAATGAGATTTGTTACTCATTCTTTCACGGATCAAGGGAATAACTATTTGAGAATGACTAGAATGAGATTTCATTAGCTGTCGTAGCCAACAAGGACCGCCCCCCCCCGATTGTGGCGCACGTCATCGGAGGCGGCGAAGTAGTGACCTAAGCAATAGCGCATATCAATTCAATTAGACTGTCGTTTGTTTTGGGGGTGCGGGGGCTTGCCCCCAATATGTTTAATTACACTGTCGTTTGTTTTGGGGGTGCGGGGGCTTGCCCCCGATATGTTCAATTACACTGTCGTTTGTTTTGGGGGTGCGGGGGCTTGCCCCCGATATGTTCAATTAGACCGTCGTTGGGTTTGGGGGTGCGGGGGCTTGCCCCCGATACTATTTCAACAACTTTATTTTAAATTTCAGTTATTGTTACATATTCCAAATCGATCTGCATTAATAATTTTAGCCCTACATAATTTTAACAAAGTGACATGAAA
>JAQGAB010000467.1:0-26974 GCA_034696565.1 Isotomurus graminis | reverse complement strand
GAGGGCTTCAAAGTCACTAGGTACTTGAAATCTTCCTCTGGAGTGTCCTCATCTTCCAGACCCCACGACGGAAGCGTCCGTGCTTTATTGTAGGTCTCATCAACTTGGTCATGCCCATGCAAATGATGCGATCCGTCCCCAAGTCTCTTCACTTTGTACTCTACCATCTCAGGAGATGCAGTTCTGAGGTCGTAAGCCCATCCAATCTTCGCACACAATTCGATGAAACCCGTACTCATATTGAACAGATTGAACCCAGCTTCGGATATTTTGTAATCCCATGGAAAGGTGTGATGATAATTGTGCCACCCTTCCCCAAAAGTCAGTAAGGCTGTTAGTCTGTTTTCTCTGGGAAACATTCTTCTACAATTTTTAAAACCGTGACCCCGATGATTATGATTAAATAATAATAATGACGTTAATTAAATAAGGATGAGTCTAAAAAAACATCATACTTGTCGTATGGCCGACTTCCCCACAAGTGAGTGAGCGAGTTTGCAAGGAAAGCCAAATGAGTTGTCAGCAAATACTGAGCATAGTTAGCGCAGATAAGTGTAACTAAAGATGCTTCGGGCCACAAGAGAGAGTACATCGTAATAGGAACCATAAACAACGTGAGAAATAGGAACGGCCAGTAGAACCTACAAGAGGATTGTTTGATAGTGTACAGTTTTCCTTGGGTCAGCTTAAAAATAATGGAAGGACTTCGTATTACCTGCTTTGGAATCGTATGAGTGGGTCGGAGTCCACATCTGAAAAGTTTAAGGTATCTCTCTTGGCCTTCATTTCCGGACGCTCTTCCGTAATCAACCATCCAATTTGTGAATACCAAAAGCCTTTCTGGGCATTATGAGGGTCATGATTCGTATCAGCGTACTTGTGATGAATTCTGTGGATCCTCACGTATTCGAATGCTGGCAACTAATGAAAGTGCAATAGGATTTTCGATTGCAGTTTTTTTAAACAATAGTAAAGAAAGAATTTACTTGTCCAGCTGCTGTGTGAGTGTAAATCATTATAAGTCGCAAAGGGAGACGGGCTTTAAAACTTTTGTGCGACCAATATCTATGTCCTCCCACAGTCAACCCTATGCCCACGAAGTATCCGTGGAATAGCACTATAGATAAGAACAATGGGACTCAGTATTAATCACATAATGCAAGAACTTATGCTGTTGGCTAATTTACTCAAGAGAGCCACTCGGAGAGGAATTTGTCCAGTGAAGAGATAGAATAGTCCTGGAATTCCGAAAAGGTGTGCTAGCCCAAACCATATTCGTAGGAAGTTGTGCCTTTGAAGTCCAAGGTAGGTGTCAAAAGCAGAGTAGTACTTTCTCGGAGGACACTGAACACCTTTCTCGTTCTCCATGATTATGCTGTCGAGATTATGCTGCTACTCCTGTGAAAGCTGGGAATTGTCTGACCTGTAAATGTTCAAAGGCATCGAATTATACCTTATGCAGACCTTAGGTAAGGTCCATATAACACGTATACACGCAGATTTACATGAACTGGTCTGAACACATACAACCATTAATTAGGCGACTTTTAGAGACCGTATCCAAAGCTTACGAAGAAAAAAAATCGGAAATATCCATTTCTTGATTCATACGTTAGGCTGTTAGGCATACAGTGAGAGAGTACCTACCAGAGTACTGACCTTGCTCAAGATTAGCTTCATAAACATGATGTAGTGAAAACCCAAGTTTTAGCAATGTCGCATGTCAGATTATCCTTTAGACTCCTTTTATTTTCACTAGTATATATTCAACTAATCCCTATATATTATCCATTTCTTTGGTTTTACTTTAATCTACATATGCAATTTATACGTCACAGTTCAAGCATTTAAAGTAGTAAGCATGAAAAAGGTATTTCTGGAATAAAAATCAATGTACCCCACTCGGTATTTATGCTCCACACAATCTACCTGTTGATCTCTTCATTCTTTCCATAGTATGCTTGCAAAACTTGGCAAAATTGCCAAATCGGAGTCGTCGCTACTTTCCGGTCCATCCGAATGAGCTTGTGTGGAAGAGATTGGCAGTGACTAGTGACAAAAATAAAATGTAGGATACAGAAACTTAGGGAGATTCCTTATGGATAATTCAATTTACTGCATGTATTTTTTGTTACAGGATGCGAATTGCATTTTAGATAGTAGCACGTAATGTATTCATACTTAATAATCCGCATTAATCTGAAGAGGAAACGAGATATTTCCTAAATTCCACCTCTGCTCAAAACTGGTGCTGTACTAGATAGTTGAACACTAAATAAATAATTACTTAATGTTTCTTGCAATAGTGAGAGAGAACACATGAGGTATAATACTTTAGCTTAGCTCGGTAGTCTGCGGGCAGTCTAGTGAGAAAGAATCTGCTGTGATAGTCAATCATGTGGTAGTCATTAGTCAATATGATTAACAAATTAAGATCAGTCTTAATGACTTAAAAATAAAAATTATTATCTTGCAGTATTATTTAAGTGAGTCTAGTCTCCAGTCTCATACAAAATGTCAGATACTCGAGATTTACCCTCCTCAGTGAGAAAGTCAAAGAGGAAAAGAGTTCCTACGAATCGCTTGATGTACAAAGACAAGTCTACAGTTAAAGATGAACCTTCCAAGATCTCATCAAAGAGAAAGTACCCTGGGGAAAAGGCAGGTGAGTCCACTATGTCGGTTCAAGAGTCCAGAATCACTGCAGCCGTAAGGAAAGCCTATGACAGAGTTAAACGGATCCATGCTTATAAGCGAGCCTCAGATATTAAGTGTGCTTGGGATATTAACTACAAGAATGTTGGTAAGAGTTCAGCTTAGCTTATTGATAAGATTCATTGCACCATAACATTGCTATTGGGTTTCCTCCAGGATCCAGCCATCAGGAACAAATGAACTTGAGGAAGCAACTAGTCATAACCACCAATAACGCTTGTAACAGCCCTAATGAAAAGTCCGAAGAGGAAGAAGATCCTCATGTCATTCATCGCGGAGTTATCTTTCCATTCGCCAAGTCATCGGAACAAGTCACAGCGATTCTCAGCCTGAACGAAACTAGTGACAGAAAATCCATAGAGAACTGCAGAGAAATGAAAGCTGATGTTGTGACTCTACCATCACTAACAAAAATTCCACCTGTACTGGCTTGGACTTCAATTCCATACAATGTTCATGAAGACGATGGGAAATTCCTGACAAACATTCCTTTCTTGGGAGATGAAATTATTGACAAGGACAAAAAGTTTATTGATGACATGATGAATTTGTATGAAGGGAAGGTGCACGGGATATCTGATACGAGTGCAAAGAAGATGAGAATGGGAGAGGATGTTTATTATGATCTCGTCCAAGCTTTGCTTGAACTGGAAAAGACTAGTGGATCACAATTGTTAACCAAGGAAAGTTTGGCTCTGCAGGAGAGTAGTTCAAAGCGGTTGAAAACTGGGGGAGATGATGCAAAAGGAAATAAAGGTGGAAGTCAGAATAAAGAAGGATCATTCAATAGTATCTTTGCTGCTGTAGCTTCGACTTTCAAAGGAATGGGAACTCCTGGGGAATTAAAGGAGAGGTTTGTCTTTGACAAGGGTTTTGACTGTGATTGAATTATTTAAGGGTTTGACATCAATTGCGAATTCAGGTATGATGCCATTGCTATAAAGAAATCGCAAACAATAAAGAAACTTCCGTTGTTGAAAAGCGGAGTGGAACAACAAGATCCTTCGACCTATTCGATTCCGAACATTGAGGGAGAATTCGCAAAGGACTTGCCTAAAGACTCTGCAATGCACGCTTACCAATATCTATTCTGTCGAAGGTGTTTCCAATATGACTGCACGCGAGGCCATAGTAAGTTACTTGGAAGTTTGATCATGTAAGCTATGACAAATAAATTACATTTCGCTGCTCTTCCAACCTTACAGATGGAGATGATCAGGTAGATCTCAATTATTACAAAGCAAAGAGAAACTCGCAGGGAGTTTCTTCATTGAATTTCATTTGCGATAATGTTGAGTGCTGGGAGAAGATGTCATCGGAGAGTACCAAGTCTAAAGAGACTATTTTGTCGGAATGGGTAAGTTTCAAATAAGTTCAACACTAAAGTAAATAATAAATGTAAATATTGATGATATGTAGACTCCAGGAGACAAATCAATGTTCAGGTGCTTAGTAGAGTCGTTTCCCAACCACTGCTACATCGCAAACCTCATGATGACGAAGACTTGTGTGCAAGTTCATGAATACGCTCCCCTAGAGAACGCGCCTACCGGTGACCCTGAGGGAACTTCCACGAACACATCTCCTTCGAAAGGGTCATCTGCAGCACCCATCAAGCGACGTTCAAAGCCATGGAACAAAAAGTCTGGGAGTTCAGTGAACAAAAAGAACTTGGCTAGACGGTGGATTAACAATGTGAAGAAGTCCAGCGGTGGCATTAAAACTGGAGGCGTCCTTCCTCCAAAGTTCATGCCGTGTCAACACGAGACTGACGTGGAGTGTGATGACAAGAATCCAAACTGCTACTGTGGAATGAATGGAACTTCCTGTGAGAAGTTTTGCAATTGCTCGGAAACTTGCAAACGCAGGTAATCGATGACTTTAGTCGGAAATTGAGGGGTCAAGTAATGCTGATAATGATTGCGACTTTTATGTTTAGATTTCCTGGATGTCGATGCGTGTCTACTTGTGATTCTAAACGATGTGTTTGCTATTTTGCTGCAAGAGAATGCGATCCAGACATATGTAGTGGGTGTGGAGCTCACGATTCCGATGTCTCCAAGATTACCTGCAGGAACGTCAATATACAACGACGACTCCGTAAGTGGTGCAGTATACTTTCAAATTAACTGTTACTGTTTATAAGTGTACTCATGGAATCGGTGTATATAGATAAGCACTTGTTGATGGGCAAGTCAGACGTGGCCGGCTGGGGGATATTCATCAAAGAAGATGTCCAGAAAGGCGAATTTATAGCTGAGTACAGAGGAGAAATTATTTCTCACGATGAGTCTGAAAGACGCGGACACGTTTACGACAAAATTCAACACACTTTCTTGTTTGAATTGAATGATCGTAAGTGACTTGGAACTTTCGAATATGATTTACTCGTTATAAAACGGTTAAAGCATTTTTGACTTCTAGACTTCGTAGTCGATGCAACACGGAAAGGAAACAAATCCCGGTTTGTGAATTCTTCTAAAGCGCCTAATTGTGAGGTGAAACGAATGTTGGTAAACGGCGATCATCGGATAGGAATTTATGCCAAGCGGTACATTGAGGCTGGTGAAGAATTGTTTTATGATTATGAAGATGGTAAGGCTAAACAAGTTAAAGCTAAAAATTACAAAGTATATGATACGGTGGGCTCTTATTTAGTGTTGGAGAAGCAGCAGAAAGTTGCAACAGCGTCTGCAATTGCAGGAAGCTCAGTAAGCTGTGGGAGTCTTTTTGCATCCCTTCAAACAACTTCGTTCTAATTGTTATACAAATTACATTAGGTGCCATTTTAAATTCAAAATGTTGACTGCGGAAACTTGTTCTCAGGCAAATAGAAGCAACTGTGCATGCATATAGAAATGGATTATTATAAATCGACTAATAAAATTAATTCACTGAACTGGCTAGGAGCTTGTCTTGGTAACTCGATAGAGCATTTCAGAGGCCATATTGCTTTCAATCTTCACTGACCTGAAGGGAAAAGGTCTGTAAAGAAGCGACTTTTATAGCCCTCAGATTATTTAAGATTCTACGAGTAAAATGTCTTCAGTGAAGAGAGACGCTTACTGTTGGGTGTGTCATTTGGACTTGCCGTTAATTAAGTGCAAAAACTGTCCAAGGAACTACCATCGGAAATGTGCTCACGGAGGAATGCTCAATTATCCCGATCCAAACTTTGACGAGCATTGCTCCAACCCTCATGTCATGGACAATTGTCCTGAATGCATTGTCTCCTGCAACACGTACAGCTTCATGCACGTCATAACTTATATATTTACATCAAAATCGTATGTGTTTGTCAGGGCTCTTCCAAGTATGAAGTTTGTCTCGAAAGGGGAGGTGAAAACTATTCTGGCTTTTGTAACTAAAAACTTAAAGGACGGGTATTATTGGGTGAGTCAACGCATGTGATATAGAGTGATTATGTAGGAAGTGCCGTAAAAGTCTCACTGGACTGTTAATTTTCCCATCAGCCAAACCCATTTTACAAAATCGACGTAGATGAAAGGTATGCAGATTTGGTGGCTAAAGTAGTGGACATCTCTACTTTGGAGGTGAAAGTGGCCAACAGCGAGTTCAGCACTTTAGAGGGATTTTTAGCTGAAGTAATTTCATGAAGCTAAATTGCATTGAATTAAGCGTTAAAATAAGTTCTGTTGGTATGTGTAGGCCAAATGGATGCTGCACAACACGATAATTTGCCACGGAAGTAATAATAATATTCACTAGCAGATGATTCGTTTGCAAAGCTGTGCGTTGACACTCTTGTTGACACTTGACACTATATCTGTTGCAGGAACCTCAAAGGAGACCAAAGTAGCTGAGGAAATCATGCGACTCTGTCGAATTGAACTTATGGCCGCAGATTTGTGTCCAGAGTGTTATTGCAAAGAACAAAATCGTGAGTGGGACTCAAAATGGTTCATCAGGCCTTGCTTAGTAAGACTGTCACAGAATATCCAACACTGGAATGTTAAGGCTCGTGTCACATGACACATGTAATTGTCGATGAATTCATGCAGCTTCAGCCTCATGTTTTGGGATGGGTGAAGCTTCCTAATCTTCCATACTGGCCTGCGAAGATAATGCAAGACAGAGGCAGTGAATTTACCGTCAGGTGTTTTGGGGACTACAGACGATACGATATTCCAAAAGACAAATGTTACTTCTTCTCGCCAAATCCTCCTGTCCGCTTAGCTGCTGGAAAGAAGAGAGAGGAACTAGAGGCAGCTCTTGCAGTAAGCTTTATTTAGGATTATAGAGTGGCCTTATGGAATTCAGTTTGTGATTTTATTAAAGGAAATGGAGCTTCATATTGACGATGCCAGAGACGTTTACGGTTACATGCCTTTGCCTTGTGATGGAGATGGAAACCCATTGCCTGCAGATTCAATGCCGCTTTCCGATGCAGTGACCAGAATGTTCCCGGATGTTAGTGAAAACAGATAATATACAAATAAATGGCCTTTTCAGTATGGAATTCCTAAACTTTATTACACTATCTAATTTCAGTGGATTCCTGGAGGAACAACAGCAGTAGCAGAGGTGACAAACACGGACTCTTGATTAAATGAAAAGCGTGTTCGGACAAAATTTCTACTGAAAATGGTATTTATTGCTGTTTTGATGATAACACCAGTTGTTGATTAGCACTATCAATCTATGTTTTAATAAAACTTTTGTAAAAACTATTGTGTGTGAATGGCAGAGAACATGCAGCTATTATAATTTCGTGAATGGTGTGAAGTTGCATAGGTTCCAATATCACTGAGTGAGTAAATATGGAAGAAAGAGCTCTAAAGCTGAGAGGGTGTGGAAATCATAATGAGTATTAAAAAGGTCAACTGAGAGTTGACTGGGGGTCGTCGAAGGGCAGTTTATGGCATGAAAGTTTGGAATCAGTTAAGAATTGCTACGATTGCCGTCGATTGACTTGGTAGAACACCCAGTCTTCCATGAAGGAAGGAACGAATGCATGAGTCCGTGTGAACTGCACAGGAACATCAAGTTGCGTGAGAACGTCCTCGTACATCTTTAGCGCTGCTGGAGATGAACTTCCATTCCCGTGGGTCTGCAGTAATAATTATTATGAACATTAAGCAGTTCCTGGGATCTTACAGATTGCAGAGCATTAGATTCCCACCATGTATTTTCCATTTGGTTGAAGGATAGCAAAAGACATGTTGAGGATTTTCTTAATGAAGTCCCATATTTCACCCTATTATAATATTGTAAATATGATTTGACTTATGATTTGATTATGATTATGGATGTGATTTTGTTAAGATGCTTTACTTACTTGAGGAGTCTGAGAAATAGGAATATCAGTTAAGTCTGCAAAAACGTAGTCAAACTTTCTCCCTTCTTTGGCGTATTTATCCATGAAGTCAATACAGTCCGCTACGATTATCTACAGACGTCCAATAAGATTTCACTTAATTAGTCAACAGACAGTGATATCTTGAATATTTCTCTTCGGTGTACCTCGTAATTAGATCCTTTGTAAGTATCCAAAGTGTCTCCACAAGTAGATCTCAAGTGCACCTTGCATACTTGCATCACCAACTCGTCAATCTATATACCCGGTTAAGATTCATGAATAATAGTTTAAAAAACTAATAAGGTCATGAGCGAACCTCGATCATAGTGACAAACTTAGGGTTCTCCTTCCTCAACTCGTAAAGCAATGCGCCATCTCCTCCCCCAAGAATGAGGATTTCCTTGTCAGCGTAATCTTCAGATCCTCTGCACATTATCGACTCTGTGTAAATGAGATCTGACTCTGCCAAGTCTAAGGAAATAAACCCAAAGCTTCCATCAGTCTATGAATAGAGTAAGTAGAGAAAGGCGTGTAAGGTAACTCACTCTGTAGATCATCTAGGACGAGCATATTCCCAAAAGTATTTGAGTGCAAAATCTGTACGTGTTGAAACGGAGACTGTTCATCGAATATAACTTTATCCACGTCATATTCCATCAGTCGTTCATCTGATGAAAGCATTTGAAACACATTAATTCATTTTCACTCCTGCTACTTTATGGAACGAGACATTGAAAATCTACTTGAGAAAATGCATACATAAAGTGTGTTACAGACTACTTGTGTGAAAAATTAAATGCTGCTTTTGCTGCTCACAAGCTTTTATTTTAAATTAATGGGAATCAACTGAACTAGCCATTCCATTTGTAAGCCATTTTTGCCAAGACACAATAATTTCTTACTGAAAATAGGAAATGTGTAAAAAGCAACGGATAAAAGTTTATGAAAATAATGGAAAGACAGTGTTGTAGTACATAGTAGCTACAAGAATACATACATCAGAGACACAAAAATGAGCAGAGATATTTGAAATGAAATGATGAGCATGCAACCTGAGGATAGGAAGTAAATATCAAATGGGAGTCCTCGTCGAATAGGAGGGAGAGTTTTGACAGCTTTCACTTTGTTCCAGACTTTCCCCCATGCCAATTCTAGGTTTCTACATTCCTATAAATTCGGAAAGTCCAAGAAAACAGAAAAAAATATTTTTGTAATATTCACCAAGTATCATTACTACACCAGGAAACCCAGGTTCGGTTTCATTTCCATAATGGTTCTTTATACAATTCGTTATCAGCAGTATCGTGTGTTAGTGGTAAAGGTATTTCTATTATGCATCTTTATACAAGTATGTATGAATTAGTATGCAACTTATTGAATAAAGTTGTTGAGAAAGAGAGAGTTTAGTATTTTGGAAGTGGAAATGAGGTGAAAGCGCATTCAGGTTGGGTGTCAATTCGAATAATACGAAATCTAGAAAAATCTAGTCAAATTGTGAGGGTTATAGAAGTATAGTACAAGTGTACTACTAGATTTACAGTGCTTTTGCTCAAAGAAAGTAATAAGCCAGCTGAAAGTTTTACTGCAAGGACCCAACTCTAAACTAGTGCAAATAGAAAAATGGAAGTAACAGGGAACATGCGTTGCTTCTCTTCATATTGGCCTTTGGATATACTTTTTATAAGTTGATAATTTTGGTATTTACTCGCTGAAGAAACAAAACGAATCAAAAGAAAGAATGCAAACGAAGGGTAAAAAAAGTGGAGAGTGCATAGAGAAGAAATTAAATTAATGAAATAAGTAAAGGGAAAGTGATAGCCTGGACTAACTGGTGTTTATGAGTGTCCCTTGGACATACCTGTGGTAGTCTTATACACATCAATGGGAGCCCCTCGTTTTAAGGGTGGAAATATTTTAACCCTTGTCGTTTTCACCTTTCCCACTTCCGAACGTCCTCCGAAATACATTTCCAAGTCCTTTATGTTCTGCATGATTTACGCAAAACACACGACACAAGAATATGTACAAGCAAGTAGAGAGAAAGCATTTTTACGTGAGGAACTTTCATGAGACAAAATAGCTAAGTTTAGATTTGTCTAGTGGGAAGTGGACAACGTGGATTATTCATTAAGATGGTTACATGGGGTGAAAACAGAGAAAGCTTTAAACTGATTGATTGATTTACCTCCAAGCTAAGAAGAGGCTTCTCTCCTTCTCCTAGATAATAGTCTATGTTCACAGTGATTAATCCGTTGGGATAAGCACGGATGTTAATTACGCTTCCACGTGGACCACTAAAGATCCCTAGGTTATCTCCGATTGGAGAAAGTTCCTTCGTAGCTATTTTTTCTATTGAGCCGGACCCAAAGTGAGAATCCAAAACTGCGACTACATCTTTCTCAATCTTCGAGAAGCCTGACAAAAACATATTTGGGGGCTTATTTTTACGGCAGGTAATGTGGCTTAAAGTCAGAAAAAGTGAGACGAATGGGTCTTACCATCACCGGCTATTTGCGCTGGCTCTAACGTGAAATCCAGAAGGATTGTGTTGGCACACATTTTGTATGGAAAATTTAATTATATTTCTTGCTTTACTGGATTAAAAGAAACAAGGGATCAGTTACAATTACTGTCTAGTGTCATCTCAAATGTCATCTTGATGTAGGCGTATCCTCGAAATTCAAACTTGGGGTGCAGACTTGGGTAGCAGTACAAGACTCCCGAATCCGGGTAATATTTTTCGAGTGGAAGAAAGTAGGCTACGAGTTGCCAGGCTGAGTTTTAGCTGAGTCACATGGAAAAGTACTTGGAGCTCATGGCGTGTTACAAGACTGGTGCATGAATGCGAAATAGTTTCATTGTGTAAAACATCATAGTGACAACATTAATGAGGAAAGTTCACAATCATTTAAATCTCATTACTTTTAATGAATCACACATTATATAATACTTGGTACAGTGATACATGTAATTACGGCAAGAGGTAGACAAGTTTCATCGTACTGTGTAGCTCGCTATTTTTAGGAAGTACGAACAACCTGCGATATTTCAGGGTTAAATAATTAAAAGAATTAGTAATCTAATATGAGCAAGACAATATTAGTAAAAACAAAGTCAACAAGTATAAAGTCAAAAATGGTTAGTGCATTAAGATGAGAAGGATATAGAATGAACACCAGTCTTCAGACAACGACTAGAATCATAAATGCATAAAATATGTCAATCAAAGAGTGATGATGGGTTCTGATGCTTCATTGTGACACAAAGTGAGCGATGCAACAACTTGATTGACCAAGGAGAGAGCTGCAGATCATAAGCGTTTCCTTTGCTAAAAAGCACTACTTCTTCTTGTTTTTCTTCTTATTCTTTTTGTTCTTTGAGTTTCCCCCATCTTCCTGCTTCGAGTTCTCAGCGGCAGCCTCACTAGTGGAAGACGATGCATTCGTATTTTCTGAACCTGGGGTTTTTATCTCACCCTCTACTGGAGATTCATGGGTCAAAGGGGTTTTTGAAGGACTTGAAGTGGGACTCGCAGTCGCAGGATTCTCCTCTTCCGACTTTATGGGTGTTGGTATTTGTTCTTTGTTTTCTGTGATAGAAGGTTTCTTGTCTCCAGAGATATCCACCTCCGGCTGGGTAATTTCTGCAGCAACCGTTGAGCCAGCAGCTCCTTTTTCGTCATTTTTCACGGGGACCGCTGCAGAGGGCTCAGTTTTAGCATCAGAGTTGTTAGTGATAGATGCCAGAGTTTCTGCTACTGCATCCGAGAGTGGTGCCATTTCACTCTCTGACTGACCCTTGTGGCCCCTCAGTTCAGTTAACAAATTGCGATTGTCGGAGTGTAGCGTTCGGCAAAGACTTTTCATCTTCTCCAAACTATCTTGAGACTTCAGCAGCTCTTCTTGGACTTTTTGGTAATTTTGGGCCATCCTACGCAAAGCAGCGTTGCTGTCTTCCCACCGCTGCTGCCATTTGACTGTTTCTTTCTCCAAGTCTTTTGTTCGCCCGGAGACCTTAAACACAACCATCATTGAGTACTTCATAATGTTCCTTCATATAATAATGATTTCCAAATGAAAGTCACTTACTTTGTTCATTTCACTTTTAAAATCTTCGTATGAACCATTTGTGTCCTTGAGAGCTTTTTGAAGTCCATTAAACTTCTCTTCATAACTGTGAATCATTTTTTGCAGAGTCAACTCGGTTTCTTTGGCGTCTTTAATCTGCTCTCTACTTTGAAGCAACGCATCCGCTAATTTTTGCATTTCACTGAACAACTTTTCTTTCTCTTCTGCGTTCTTGAGTTTCGTCTCTCCAAGCTCAAGCTTGGACTTCTGTAATGACTCGTGCGTTTCTTTCAGTGCTGACTGCAAAATCTACAAGAAATCCGCCACACAATACCATCGTATTTTTTCAATATCATACGTTGAAGTTTCTATTCCTCCTTCAATTACCTGTTCCCTTTCCTCATAATGTCCCTTCAATATAGCAATTTTCTTGGCCAGCTCTTCATTTTCTTTCTTTACCTACATCACAAAAGTATTTTAACTTTCGACATAATAAAACTTTCCAAGCAATGTTCTCCTCACGGTAAGGCTCTCGGAACTGATTGCAGCCAAATTCTCATTAATACTCTTCATGAATCCCATGTTATTCTGGACCTCGGCTGCCAACTCCTTCCCTCGAATATTAGCTTCTTGAATTTTCGCTGAGCTTTCGGCCTGAAAACGCCAAAAATATCTTGAAATAACAAACCTGAACATAATACATAACTTCTACATAAAACTTAATTAACCTTAATAAACTTGTTCTGCTTCTGCAGCTCTCTACACAGTGCCTCTAGTTTGTCCTTCATCTGGTAAGACTTATTCAACTCTACTTGCATAGTTTTAATCTTCATCTCCATTTGCTTAATCTCCCCCTGAATTAAAAAAAATATTAAAATTCATATAAAAAACAATTCAACAAATCCTTTTTTTACTGATTCTAACTTACCCTCAGCTTTTTGTTTTCTTTCTGGAGAGACTTATCCATCTTCTCCTCCAAAGGGGGTGTGTCAGTCTGGACAGGAAGTGCCCCACTCATCTTCAGTGATATATTAAGCTTCTTGGTACTAAAGTTAATTGCACTATTGCACTGCTGCGTGTTTAACCCAAAAGACGAATTTTGGCTGGTGGAGTTGGTGTGGGAAGGAAGTCCGCTTTGAGTTTCCCACAAGAAGGAGAAGTGATGAGAGGAGTCCGACGTGTGCAAATCATCCGGCACATATTCCCACTATTCCCACTTCGGAGACACCACCGTGAACAACAAACTTTTCTCTCTTACCAACCAAGGTCAACAAGAAAAGGGTCTTTTTACTCAAGGTCACCTTTACGATGGGTGGTGGAGGCAGGTGGGTCATGGTGGGTGTGGTTGCACTTCTCACACTCAGCTCGGTTGATACTGTCGACCGACACAAGTTCAAGACTTGTGACCAGTCTGGGTTCTGCAAGTAAGAATTTGTTTTATTTATCGATTTTTAGGGTTTGAATTGTTTTCACTCAAATGTTTGGTATGTATAGGAGACAGCGAGGCATGACAGATGGGTCGGCGCATTATGTGGTGGATTTGAAGTCAGGAAAGATCGGTGCGAATGGCGTGACGTTTGACGTGAGGAATAAGGATAATGGACACCCTTTTGTGATGGAAGTTACGGGGTATGAAGACGGGACGTTTCGCTTGGTGATGAATGAGAAACAACCGCTACAGCCGCGGTATCAGGTGGAACATGCGTTACTGCCAGAACTGAAGACAGCGCCGTGAGTAGTTGATGATGATATGACATATTATGTCTCTCAATAAAGCAGGGGATTTTTTTAGACCCTATGACCTTAGGGAATGGAATTGACCGGATTGTTTTTATAGGGTGGAAGTCGAACAGGGGGATGAGTTCTGGACTCTGGGTCTGTCTGGAGTCTCCAACAAATATAATATGAGGGTTTATGGAGAACCGATGAAGGCGGAGTTGTACTCTGACGGTCTACTTGTTGCTGTATTTAATGGAAGGAGTACGTTGAAATTCGAACACCTGAGGAAAAAGCCGGAAGCGTAAGAGGAGATAGATGATTAGCCCTGGTAGGTTAACAAGCAGTATGTAATTGATTGTGTGGCATTTTGTAGTGAAGAGCCAAAAGAAGGAGAAGAACAAGAAGGTGACGGAAATGAAATTGAGCCTCAGGAACCGTCCATGTGGGAGGAGAGCTTTGGGGGAAACACGGACAGTAAACCGAGGGGCCCGGAGTCCATCGGTGTGGACATTGATTTCCCTCTTACTCAGAGCTTGTACGGCATTCCTGAACATGCGGATGACTTTATGCTCAAGGATACCAAGTGAGTTAAGGAGTTGTTGTTGTTGTAGATGAAGGGTTGTTGTGAATTCGAGTGATTAATTGTAAATGATGGCTCTTAGGGACACTGATCCATTCCGACTATACAACTTGGATGTATTTGAATACGAAGTTAACAGTCCAATGACTCTGTATGGATCTGTTCCTTACGTCATTGCGCACAGGTATGCATTCACTATATTAGAAGAAGTAGTTATATATTGTGTCACTTGTCACTCACTACTTTAAATTATCTTTATTCTATTCTGTAGTGCGGCGAGAACTGTTGGTGTCTTATGGGTCAATTCTGCTGAAACTTGGGTTGATGTGAGGACTGGGGCCAGTGGAATTGTGGATTCAATCGTTAAAATTGTTGGAGGTTGGATAAGTTGGAATGATTGTCAGTGTCTATTTAGTTAGAGATTTACATGTGGTAACTTTTTATATTACAACTCGAAGGTTCATCTGATGAAAAGGCTGGCAAGACAAGGTTTATGAGCGAGTCTGGAGTTATCGACACATTTTTCTTTTTGGGACCTTCGCCTCTAGATGTGTTCCGACAAAATGGCAAAGTTACCGGAGTTACACCTCTACCCCAAGTAAAATGATCTCACCTAAACGTATAATTGGAATGATTGAAGACCTTCATTTATTCGCTGATTTCTTAATCGTAGATATGGGCGATCGGAAGTCACCAGTGCAGGTGGAATTATAATGACCAGGAAGATGTACGATCTGTGGATGAGAATTTCGATATTCATGATATTCCGTATGATACTATTTGGCTCGACATCGAACACACAGATGGAAAGAAGTAAGTTATCAGCTGAAATACATATAGTTGATTAGAAACTAACCGCTCAATATATTTATATAGATATTTTACTTGGGACTCTCATAAATTTCCCACTCCTGTTGAAATGATTCATAATATCAGTACCAAGGGAAGAAAAATGGTTACTATTATTGATCCACATATCAAACGGGAATCTGGTTATTTTTTGCATGAAGATGCTCTTGCTAATGACCTGTACGTGAAAGACCAGCATGGCAAAGTTTATGAAGGTATAGTCAATGGCTTTTTAGAACCCTCGACTGTTGTGATCACATTATTATGTAACACGCATTTGCTGTGAAGGTTGGTGTTGGCCAGGATCGTCGTCCTATTTGGACTTTTTTGATCCCAAGGTTCGAGAGTATTGGGCATCGCGATTTGCGTTGGACAAATACGCTTCAACTCTCGATTTATACACATGGAACGACATGAATGAACCATCCGTATTCAATGGCCCTGAAGTTACAATGCCAAAAGATATGATGCATTACGGAAATTGGGAACATCGTCATGTTCATAACATGTATGGCTTAATGCAGGTAAGAAAGCTTTCTGTATCGACTAGTATATATGCATAACCTATGTTAAACCCCATAAGCGTGGTTGCGCGACATAAAAAACCAGTATATATTTTTGTAACAGTGTATCATTTTAAAGATTATTTCACTGGTCTTTAGGTAATAGCTACGTTTGAGGGCCAGTTGCAGCGATCAGAAAATAAACTGCGTCCTTTTATTTTGACCCGAGCTCACTTTATTGGTACTCAAAGGTGAGCTGATTTATCTCCACAGAGGGTTTCAAGCTTTTTGAAGTACGTGTAAGTTCAAACTTTTAATGTTCTTAGATACGCTGCTGTTTGGACTGGAGATAACATGGCAAATTGGGATCATTTGAAGGCGTCCATTCCTATGTGCCTTAGCTTAAGTATCTCTGGAATAAGTCACTGCGGGGCTGACATCGGAGGCTTTTTCCAAAACCCTGATGCCGAGCTAATGCTTAGATGGTACCAGGTATGCAAAGAATTCTACGTTGCGAAGGCTTTGATTCTGCAAAATCGTTACAATATTTTGTTTCGTATAGGCTGCTGCTTTTCAACCATTCATGAGAAATCATGCTCATATTGAAACAAAACGACGAGAACCTTGGCTCTTTGGAGATAAAATAACGGCACTTATAAGATCTGCGGTCCGTAGGCGATATGCGCTTTTGCCATATTGGTACAATACAAAATATTAAGTGTATTTAGTATTTTTGCTTCTGTTTGATGAAATAATTTCCAATTATATTTTTGCTCGTAAGGTACACTTTATTTTATGAAAACGAGAAAACTGGTAATCCACCTATGAGACCTCTGTGGGCACATTTTCCACAAGATACGAACACTTTTGCATCACAAGATCAGCACCTTGTGGGTAAGTGTTTTCTATCCTTGGCCTTCAGAAAATCTATTGAATCGTGCTGGCGTTTATTTTAGATCGTGTTTGAGAACGCATAAGTTTTATCAATATTTTGTTATTGTAGGGGATGCGATTCTTGTCCATCCAGTGACTGACAAAGGAGCCACAAGTGTGCAAGTGTATTTGCCAAAGGGCGTGTGGTACGATTTCTACTCTTATATAAAGTACGGAGGAGGTACTCACACTCTCAATGTGAACGAGGATACGGTAATACACAAGCAAACATATTTTGACGAATCCGACAAGATAAGGTAGTAACAAGTTGAATAATAAAACATATTTACGTAGATTCCTGTGTTTCAACGAGGGGGGACCATAATTCCTACCAAGCAACGAATTCGACGAGCTTCATCGCTGATGAAGAATGATCCATACACTCTCTTTGTCGCAGTAGATGCCAAGGTGAGACATATATATTGCTTTGTTTGTACGGGATTCCTGATGACTTGATTTTCCGTGTACGTACAGGGTGAAGCTAAGGGATCGCTGTACGTTGATGATCAGATGTCCTATGATTACCGTGATGGTGATTATTTATCCATCGATTTCACATTTAAGGACAGCAAACTGACGTCAAAGTAAGTCTACTATTATGTATGCTAATAGGCTGATTGTATGTTGATTGTTGATTCAATATTATGGCATTTTGTTCTAAGGGTAACACACAAAGGAAAACATTTCTCAACTACTGAATGGATCGAACGAGTTGTTATTCTTGGTCTCAATGGCAAACCGAAGGATATTAAAGTTTCCAGTCCATGTAATTAGTATATCAGTGATATCTCTCAGATTGTAGATTATATATTGACTACATTGTTTCATGTTTTTTTATTATTCAGCTGTTGGAAACGTCGCTCTGGAATTTGAAGGCGATCATCCACTTGTGATACGCAAGCCAGCAGTTCTAGTAACTGAAGATTGGGAAATCACTCTATCGAATTAACCTCTTGTGATTGCTATAAATTAGTCGAAACTTGTATGTAAACTATAAATTAGGATACATTACGGGAATATGGGAAGAAGGAAAGTATGACCGGTACAATTTCAAACGTGATGAGGTTATGACTGCTATGACCTAGGCAAGGCAGCATTTTATTCCTCGAAATAAATACCAACTATAAGTCGGTGAAGAACTCAAAAAGCATTTCATTTAATGTTATACTTGTAATGTATTATGCTGAACAGTACACATTGTGATCTTCAGTCAATTGTAATTTTAAACTAAACTATTGGTAGGTGTCGCTTGATAAGCTTGTATATATTTTATTGTGATTCAAGCAGTTCATAACTGCGACCAAGTAACTAGCAAATCATCATTATTGAAGAAAGGTAAGCTGCAGTATGCTGTGTCATTCCGTAGAGCTACAATGTTGCAAAAATGAAGAAAGCTCTACTATTAATTGTGAAATTATTGAAATTGTTATAGTCAAACGGTAAAATAAAAGGGGATTAATTAATTCAACTACATTTCACATATGGCTAAATGGCTACATGTAAATAGATTTTACATCGCATTTTTTCTGCCAATTACTTAGTCTGCTTACATGGGAGCGTGATTCCTTTAGTAGTCAAAATACGTATACATTATGCATGCATATACTATCATAGCATGACAGTTAAGCGATAACAAACCCCAAGCTCGTAAAGCATAAGCATTATTTTATTCCATCCCACTTACAACTTAAGATTTTTTTTCTGTTGGGTTATAGAACTCCGCCAAACCAGAAACTGTACTGAGAAAAAAGCTCCTTCAAATCGACAAGAATTTAAAGAATTAGCATTTTTGGTGTAGCAAGTATCCAATGCAAACCATCTTTCCTCGTTACACCCGAGAGCGATGATAAAAAACGCCAGGTTGGCAATTCTGCGTACGCAAATATTGCAAGGCATGGGTGAGCGAAGTCTACAGTCTACTGTAGTTACTACTTGCATTATACTTCAAACAAGATGTGGGATGTCTACATCTTTACTCGTGTCTGTCTGCTGCACATATTAAATTCTCATTTCATATTAAAGATTCATCAATCTATGTTTTAAGACATTAATTTTTTTATTCACTTAATATTAACTAACTTAATTCGCAGATATTCAACATTATTAAGTATCAATCTTTGCATGGCAAAATTAGATTAGTACAAAATGCCAGGTACTTTGCCAAGGCAGGGGGATATATTGCACATCGCATGTCACACACGACACTCAGAGCTTAAAAAGTAAAAAGGGAATGGAATGAATGTTGTTGGTTTACTGGTGTGGGATGATGTGTTTTAGGTAGAGGATACATATGTGGTGAAGCAACTGTACCGAGCAAACAAGAAACATTTCGTTGCAAACAATTCATATATTTTTGCAAACCTCAAGTCTGGCTAGGTGTGTGCGGAGATGTATAACAATAAGCATAAAGATAAGTGAGTGGAGGAACCACTTTGAAGAGTATTACGGACTGATAGAACATGAGAAATAAAATGGCAATCAGGGGTATTAAGTGAGAAGAGATATATAAAATTATAACTATAATTTTCTCTTTAAGTTGGCTTTATATAACTTAACATGTATCAAAGTGGTATATTTTTTGCATGCTTCCGTAGCTTCCTCTCTCTCTCTCTCTCTTCTCTCCTACTATTTACTATTTTGATAAGCTAAACTTTTTCTTCCCGTAATTGAGTATCAAACTCAGCAATATAATATTCAGCATTTTTGTAAAGTCCAAGTATGAGTTTTTGTGATGTATCCACTGAAAGTAGAGCTGTCTAATGTGGCAGCAACTATTTTGTACTCGTCATGAGCCAAATAGGAAAGAAGAGTGGTTGTGGAATTCATAGCTTTTGCCACAGTCTCACATTTTGCTCCAATGCTGTTTCTCCGACCTAATGATGAAGCGGAGATGGAAGATGTGGTGTCAGAGTCGGATGTTTTGATCATGTACACGTACTCCTCGTTAGCCTCGTCTGAATGCTGCAGAACTGGAAATGCCGAGGTCACCTTTTGTCTCATGTCCAGGGTGAGTCCTGTGACAGTTATGTGGTAAGAAATCACAGGCAATGATGGGGCTGTGCCAAGCAGTCTTTCCTCAAAGTCGTAGGTGAGTCTGGTGGAACATTTAATAACTTATTTCTGGCAGTCAATGAAGAAATGCCAATGATAAAGAGCAAGATTGAACCCACTTACTGGAGAATACATACACTAGGTATGATTTCAGGCTCCTCTTTAGCACCAAATATTTTGTTGAACATTTCGTCCCACAGTCGATGAAGATCTGAGAACTGTTGCGGTTGCAGAATTTTATTTCACATATTTTGCAGGGATGGATGATGGATTGGTTAACACACGTGCAACGGGTGAATGAAATTGTGAAAACAGATTAAGTGTAATAAACAAGGAGTTTTTCATCAAAGGTAACAATTTTTATTACGATGTCGGTGATGTGCATGCAAAACAATAATAATTGATTACTGACTACAGCAGGAGCTTAAGTAATGTTTGATGATTTCATGATTCCGGGATTTCAGCCGGCGAATGAGAGTGTGTAGGCACGATCAATATGGTAATGGTATCATTGGGTTTTTAGTGAAAGATTATAATATGACACGCAAGTATTTGAGTGATACGTGCATTACTGGAGATTAGCCCAAGACCTTCCAGGAGTGGCTAATTCAATGGTATCAACACATCCCAAGTCCGAACCGTCACACTTTCCAACAACGTACAAAGTGGTTCCACTAGGGCCACCGAGTTCCACATTGGTTGGGTTGGGAAAGTTGAGACGGATTTTGCCAATGACGCTTCCTTCTGGGCTGAATACGATTACTTGTCTTCCGCCATGTCTTGTGACAAACAGATTTCCATCAATGTTTGTTTTCATACCGTCGACGTCAACTTGCACTGTGCCGTCGACATCTTGGAAGTCCACGAAAAGAGTTTTCCCTGAGATGGTCCCACTTGTAACGTCGACATCATAGCGCCATATTTTTTGGATGTACGGGTTTCCTCCTCGATTGTAAGATTCAGAGACATATAAAGTCTTCTCGTCTGGGGAAAGGTCGATTCCATTAGTTCTTCCCATGACTTCCAGTCTCTGAGTTTGTCCGGAGGGAGTGCAAGACCAGATATCTCCGTGAGTGTTGTCAGTGTCTGCAATCCACCTCATCCCTGAAGTGAACACGGTCCCTGTGGTGGACAAGGTGAGGTCATTAGGTTGGAGCATCGTGGGGTCTGAGCAGTAGACTGAGCTGGATTCCACCGAAGTGCCTTCGCCATCCTCAATCACGTTCAACTTTAGGACTCGGTGATTGACAGCGTCCACTGCGAAGGCTGTATTTGCGTCTAAGAATCTGATTCCATTGAGCAAAGAATTAGTCTGTGCATCAGAGTAGAACAACCTCTGAGTTGGAAAGACACGTCCCAAATTGTACATTGTAGATGCGTTTCCATAATTTACAGCGAATATATTTCCAACAGGGTCGACACTGGCTCCTTCAATGAATGGACCGAATTGTGAGTTACTTGCGGTTATGAAAGGGACTGTTTGGAGATCCAAACATGAGCCTGGGGGATTCCCTGGAAGAAGATCACACGCTGATGCAATCCCGAGCAGGAAAGACAGGGGAACTAATAGCTTCATAATCTTCCGTTTGACTTGGACAGAATCGATATCGACAAAATTCAGCAGTCAGATTTGTTGAAAGCCAGAGGAAGAAAAAGTGAATGCCTGGAAAAGAGTTTGATTCAGAGTTTATAAATGAACAAGAAGTGAAAGGTCGTGTTACTGGCGTGGAACAAGTTTAAGCTTTTTTGACATAAATGGGCACGATGATTTATTGTTATTTTACGAGCTCCAAGTGTGGATTATTGATTACTATCTCGTATCCACTGCCTTATTGTGAATTATCAACCACACAATCACATCTTCATCACACAATAGGCTGCAGCCTTTCAGGTAAAAGTGATGGTGTGTCAGAGAGGTACAACCAGCAAATGCATTGGCAAATTGCAAATGTGTTTTTTTCCAGCTCATTACTAATAACCTTATTCACAAATCCTTCGGTGACTGCCTCCAGAATTCTCGGATTCAATAGAATAAATTTGATTTTGACGGCTGTGATGAATATATGAAGCATTGGAACATGTTGGAAGTTTTTGGAACGTCATAATAACTAACTTGTTTATTTCAACAACACAGCCAAAGTTTATCTCAAGAGGTACATATTGGACATTCTGCAGTATAGTGTACATTTTATAACCTGGAATAGGAGAAGTTCTTAAACACAAGCATGATTCGTAATTTACACAAGATTAACATTTGCTAAAGTAGGATAGGTAAAGGTACTCAACAATCACGATATGATTTAGTGAGGAAGATGACACTATAATCCCCTCGATTAGTATTTCATGCACGCACCTTTGAATATGATATTATTCTTCTACTTTACTTGTAGTCTACTTTTGTACGTGTTTAATGTGTCTAGTGGCTAGTCAAAGGCAGGTGGGTTGCAGAAGTGGAAGTTAAAAATGCGTAAAGTGATATTCCATGTAAAATGCCTCTAGGAGTATTCGAAACTTGGGGACGATTGGGAATGCATATGGAATAGTGCACAGCTAATTTGTATGAACTTGATTTGGCACAAAGATAGTGTCAGTAAAGGCTGGGTAGTTCAAAGGGACATCACAGTAGTAATGGTTGTTTGGATTTTGGGAATGCGCGTATATGTGGTTTTGAACAATTATTGATTGGCTTATTATGGCATGCAGGAGAGTTATTAATGAGAAAGTTACATTTGTAAAGTGTATATAACGGTTTTAGTGACTCCTCCACTGTACACGGAGCTGTCGAAAGTATTGCCGACCACTTTGAATCCTTCACCGTCCATCCAGTTGAGATATCCTGTGATGATGCTCATAGTTGTGGCCAAATTAAGAAATGTTTTGCTCTTATCATTTTGGGAAAAGGTTAAAGATGCCCCTCCAGCTTCTAGGAGTTCAGGATAGAACTTTTGCATCCCCCGTCTTGCTGTGTCATTAAGTCCGTTGACGTAAACTGTCCATGAGAGCAAAGGCAAGGGACCGTAGGTTCCCAAGCTACCTTCGTATACTTCGTATGTCAATCTGCACACAGCACAAGAAAAAGCGGTTAGATATATTTTAAGTTTCTAAATGTCCCCAGTTCTCCCTCGATAACTTACGTTAAGGTGCACAAAGGCATTTTAACGGTGGAGCACAAAATCAGGCAAAATCTGCAAACGAGTTAACTTGGAAGGCTGGGAGATACGATTAAGTTTCTCCAAAGTAATGTCTGACTATATACGACTTGTTAAAGTGTTGAGGGAATTTGTACCTCGAATTGTTTACAAGAGAGAGTGAATGAAATGACAGATTCCGGGTATGTTCGGAGTATGTGAAAGTGTATCAGCAGCGTGTGGAAAGACGACGAGGAGGGACTTGGTGAAAGCATGTAAGCCGGAATGCTTATTTGTTTGTGTGTCCTTCGTTTAATGTTCTTCTGTCTACTCTCACTCTTCTATTAATGTCCTGTGGACTTTAGGGATTACTTTGTGTGTCCCACCAGGGCTGGGTTTTCTTCCACGCGAAGTGTAGAAGAAATTCCAAGAACGATACATACTACTAATGCCTGCATAGAGCATATCTACAGTATTTTAAATAAATTATACACTTTTCATTTATTCAGGAAGCTGTGTATTATTTTATAAGAGACTCTGGTATGTTTGTAAGCTTTTGTAAAAATAAATCTACATGCGTAACAATAAGATTCGTTGTGGAAGTGAAGACTATATAAATGCTTAAGTTCGGAAATGATTAGTATTAACCCCTATAAAATGCAGGAAGAAATGTGTCACACACTGGTTGATCATGAGAGTCAAGCGCTTTTAGTGAGTTGATGAGAGTGTACTGTAATTACTGCTGGATGGACTTGTGTCGTTGAGTGACGTGGGGGTGGTCGATCGAGGGAGTTCGTGCGAAGGCGAAGGGGGTGTAGTTCCAATTTCTCCTTCGGTACTGCTCACCAGCTCTTCGTTGTCAGTGTGACTTTTGCGGGACTCGATGTCCTCTTCGTTCAATTCCAAGTATTCCAGCTGAGTTGTGAGTTCCGTGAGTTCCGGCGTGGAAAGCAGAATCTGCTGTTGGTGAAAGTGTTTCATGAATTCAGATCTGAGTTGGAGATTGAGTTTCAGCATTTTGAGAATGTTTCGTTTCTTTTCTTGGCGTGTCTTAGGACAGCAGAGAATACGGAGGAATTCACGAATCACCAGTTGTCTCGACATCTCAGCGTCTCGTAAATGAGATTTGTGCATTTCTGCCGCAGGACTGTAACTGTTGGCTGAGTTGTTCACTAGTTCTATAAAGTTTTCTTTATTCACCGAACTGCAAAGATAACATTACAATTAGATTTATGAGTTAGCTTATTTATTTTAGCTTAATTGCAACCTATATTCTTACACGTTATTGTGCCAAGGAAGCTTTACTCCGTCTCCGTCCATGTTATCAGTATAACATTTCTGGCAAAGGTGGAATCTAAACAAAGTAAGGCAAAAGATAGTAAGGTCAGTTAAGTTAAATTAGCAGCAGGATAAATGATAAACTTACCTTAGGAAGTTGTAGTAAGTATCATTCTTGCCTATGAGACACACAGGTCTTCCGAAACAAGACAAAGTCTCCGAGTTAAATTGATGAATTCTTCCGTGTTTGTACCCTATTCGAAGCATCACTGGGTTGACTTCTTGCTGAAATACTTCTGCAAGCTAAGCAATAAACGGAGTGTACTAATTTAGTATGTTGAATTTCGTTGATATCAATGAAACAATCATATTATTATCGTACCTTTGAGCAATATCTGTAAACCACAGAGTTAGGTCGGTTGTACACCCAAGCGTTGTCGAACATGAGTAGCACATCATCGACATACATCCACGGGTCCAGATATCTCTGACAATTCATCTTAATTCGAATTGTATGCAAGTCCATTGGTTTCCTGATAATGTCACAGTAGTCGGGGATCCCGAGTTCCTAAATTATAACAAACATTCGATTATACCCTCCAATGATTCACCATTAATAGTTAAACAATGCAGTATGAAATAATTAATTCACTAGGGAGGTAACTCACTTCGGGATCAACAGGTTGTCGGAAAGGTATGGATTGTGGTTCAAGAGTGAACATTTTCTCAAGCGACACAAGAAAGTGTCTTCTTATTTCTTCCGGTTGAAGACTTCGAGGACACGAAGGAACTGGCACTGTGAAGTCACTAAAGTCTACAATAAGTCTTGGAGGGCCCTGACTCTCTCCACCACCTCCTCCAGGGCTTTCGGGACTACTGGAACTGCTAGGTGAGGAAACCCTCCCACTTCCATTCAAGGGTAACTGTTGGAACATTGTTGTTGAGCACGGAGTATTACTTTCAGTACTCTTATCCATGAAAAATATTCTCGGGTGTGTTTGTCCTCCTCAGAAGAATCTTAAGCTCAGCAGGGGTAAACTTATGAGACCTTAAACTTAGAAACGATAAGGAGTGAGTCATTTGAGGTTGTTTCAGAAAAGAAGTTTCATGTAGGAAGAGTATCGTGACCGGATACTGGGATGCAACGTTAATAAGGTGTAGAATAAAACAAAGGTGTACAAAGGTGTACGTAGGGAGTAGGTCGTGGGTATATTATACTTGTTGAATACTTGAATCGGAAGAAAGTTTCTCTCGTAATTAAACGAGGATTTGCAAGTGAAGCGCTAAAAGGAAGGACGGATGACGGATGTGGATTTACATGTGAGGATATATAGGAACTAAGACATTAAGGTATGACTGCTTCTCTGTTTTTATGAAAAGAGTTAAGAAACAGCGAGAAGGAATAAGGAATAATAATATGTGTACTCACTATACAATGAACAACCAGGGGTGTTAAGTAGTGGTGTGCAGTGATATTACTCCTACAACTTCTAATATAGTACTACTAGTAAGACTAATAGTAGTAGTGTATGTAGTACAAGTCTGGTGGTTGTTGGATGATAAAAACTAAAGCAAGGAAGATCATCATCATCATCGTTCGTATGTACGTGTGAGAAGTGGATAGTAGTTCTGTTGATCCATGTAAAGATGCAGACCTCGTTTATCAGTCGTCTTCATGTAAAATTCTGGTGTGTCTGTTGCTATAAGGTGGTTAAATAAAACATGTATATACATTTCATAGCTCCACATTCATTTACTTTATGTGGAAATCTTCCTCATGTTCAATCTCTAGTAGTTCACTTCTCAATGATTTTAGAGTTCATATTCTGTATATCTCCATTCTCCACCATTGATTCTTTCTGTCGAGGGTGCGAAAATACCAGGATGAACACCAGGCTCATGAAGTTGGTAAGGCAGATTACAAACATCACGTATGATGATGCGTAGTGAATTATGCTTTCTGGATGTGTAGTTTTGTGACAGAAAATGTGTAAATTGCACTCGCATACAGTTTCGATAATGATAACGCTCCAGGAGATTCACACAATGTGTGTGGAAAAGATGCATACATGGATGGGAATTTGATATATGGACATTCAATACAGATCTGTGTCTTTGGGTGACATCATCATCATATCTCAATGTTGCAGGCCTTGCAGGATATTTTTAATCCAACCGTTTTTCTGCAACTGATACTGAGATTTTTAGTAGAACAAATAGGAATAAAGCGTACAATCTGTTTTTGTATGGCTATTGGCTATAAAGCTTGAACAAACAATGAAAATGATTGAAGTTGAACCTTTAAATGTGACTCATTTGACTCGTGTCTGTGAGAACCGTTGTTGATCGAATGCGTACCAATAATTTGTTGATTGATTTTATTTGTAACGGGATATGACATGGCGTGTGGGCACTTCAATCAAATAAATCGTATAGCTTTGGTGTTTAGTTTTATGTGAAGATTATATAAGTTCGAGGGCGTGGGTTTGTTAATAGATTGGAGAATGGTGCTTTAGACTTTTAGATATAGAAAACTGATTTGTGGACGAGAAATGGGTGACCAGACTACATTCATGTGAACACCACACGGTCTCTTTCTATTGTAAACTTGCAACTATTAAAGTCTAATTATGTCACGTCCCACGTAGTAGATGAATGTCCCACATTTCCGACTTAAGTGAATATTGATGTTTGATTAGTTTGATAATAAATAATATGCGAGGATGTGTTCGGATATTCATAAAATGATAACTAACAATGAAGATCCTCGAGTCAGGTTCCTGGGAATGGGTTTCTTTTTTTACAAACGTGCATATGGGTAGCCAACTTAA